>CM040129.1:2387047-2547328 GCA_022559845.1 Amorphophallus konjac
ACATATGTTCAGAAACATTTCTATAACAATTCAGAGTGGTTCTAGTTGTATGTTTTTGTTAGTGCATAATCTGATCAGAGTTGGACCACTCAAACATGTCATATTAATAACCTTTTGCATACAACTAGACCTTTCAGGGGAGAAGCTAGAGCCATGGATTAGGGTGGTTTTTTCTATTTGTAAGAGAGTGAGAGAGTGGGCGGAGCTCTTTTGTAATGTGAATTCACACAACTCTTCCAATTTTGTTTTGTTGGGGGGTTAGTGTGGGTCACACCGTCTTGGTGTCGACCATTCTTGCTGTATTGGGACTTTTGGAACACATTGATTATACTTTACATCCCTCTTTTTATTTTAATACAATAGTGGTACCGCCCACTTTCAAAAAAATATTAATAACCTTTTGAAGCTGTGAAGTTGGTAAATTAAAATGCTCCTATCTTGTTTCTGATGTTTACTTGACTATTCACCCATTATAATATGGTGTGATACCTAGTGTTGGTCCATTGAAAGTACAAAAAAATAGAAGGTTTTACCATACGTTCCCTGTTCATAGAGGAATTTCTTCTTTCAAGATCCAGTTTAGATAATCTATGCTGTCAAACAACCCCATTTGCCCCATTTTCTTTTGTGCTATTGGATTGAGTTCTTTCTATTATGTGACCTATTCATAGATCTGGATTAGAAGAAGTAAAACAATCCAGAAGCTTCTGCAGAATGATTAACATTATCAAGCATGGTAAGTCAGAAGAAAGGAAAACAATCCAGAAGCTTCTGCAGAATGATTAACATTATCATGCATAGTAAGTCAGATGAAACCAATAAATTCTGTATAGAGGCATATTTGTCTCCATAGTATGCAAGCTGAGTTGGGTGCTCGTGAATAATATATATAATTAAGAAATCATTCATCATTTTCAGTGGAGATGGAGATAATTACCATAGGATGGTCATTAAACAAATTACAATTCCAAATTGGGCTTTTTATCCTTACAAGATTTTACCTGATGAAATTTTGAAGACTTTTGTTGCTTATTCTCAAGCTTTGTTCAGTTATGTCTTTTATACTTGCTGGTATTAACCCTGTAATAAATATGTCAATAGTTTATGAGTTGTCTCATTTTCATTCTATTTGATATTTCTTATATATGTTTTATTGATAAGTCTCCTTTCACCTTTTTAGGTTTACCAGTATGGAAATTTAAGTTTCTTGTTTATCTGCAACAGGAATTGAGGCAAGAGGTTTCATATTTGGCCCACCAGTTGCTTTAGCTCTTGGAGCAAAGTTTGTGCCATTACGCAAACCTAAGAAGTTGCCAGGTATGCAAAAGTTTATGTTTATTGGACTATAATTTAGATTCTCTTGTATTCTATGGTATTCTTTCTTGTGGTGTGTTGCTTTTCAATCATATTCTATATGATGACTTGTTCACGATGACATTCCTTTTGCACAATTCTCTTGATATTTACCTAATGTCTCACCACAAAAAAATTCTCGTTCTCACAATAAAGTTTGTTTGGTCTTGCTTTGATAGCAGTGCACCTGTTGTACCATTATCTGCCGAAGCAGAATCATAGAATCCTGATACTGAGATCTGACTAAGGTTGTTTTTGTTAATTCTCATTGAAACTCTCAAGTCTGAAGTGGTCAGAGGGGGCCTAATCTGTTTGATAAAAGTTATTACATCCGATCTTAATTGAGCTAATTTGGCCAGATGTCTCGTTAAACACTGTTGAACCCCAAAAAGTTCATAATTTTTAGTAATTACAGAAAATTTCAGAAATTAAAATGTCCTAGACTATGACATGAAGCGATGCTCGGCCGTAGCCGTCATATAGACGCTCATAGGCATTTCATCAAACACCTTGTGAGTGTTATAAAGTCATGCACACCCGCTCTACAACACCAAGCGTTCAACTTCTAAAGTTTTCTAAGACATTTGGCCAAGCACCGGATGGGCAGCATAAAGCCACCAAGTACTCAACAAAGGTCCACGCCAAGTCAATTTTTTTAGCTCTTTATGACGAGTGGGCATTCTGGCGAACACCTTGTGGGCGGCGTCGAATTATACACGCCCACGGGACAAAGCCTATACAAAATTAAGTTTTTAGTGTCATCGGAGTATTCCCGTGGCATTTACATAAAATTTTTATTATCTCGGAATCAACGGTCTGCAAGACGGCGCCTAGAGACGGGCAACAAACAAACAAAATCTTCCACATGTTTGTTGCTGCGAAGAAGTCAAGAGAAGCATTAAAAAAATTCCAGAAAAGAGGCTTTTTGTAGCCTTGACATGACCACAAAAAGGGGGGGGGGGAGGACCGCCCTCTCCCTCTTCCCTCCTCTCTCTTGCTCCCACCGGGGGGAGGCCCCCCCGGACTGCTCCCATCGGGGCGAGGCCCCCCCCCGGCCTGCTCCCACAGGGGGGAAGACCCCCCCCCCCCCGCCTGCCCGCGCCGGGGGAAGCTCCCCTGCCTGCTCCCGTCGGGGGGGGGGGGAGCCCCCCCTCTCTCTCCGCCTGCGCACTCCGGGGGGAGGCCCCCCCCCGGTCTGCTCCCACCGGGGGAGCCCCCCTGGCTTGCTCTCACCAGGGGACCCCCCCCTTTGCTATTGCCGCGCCCGAGGAGGGAGGCCCACTAGCGGTGGCCCCCCCTTCTTTCTTCCTTGCTGCACCATCGGGGGTGGTCTAGAGTGGGGGAAGGTGAAGAGATGGGAGATGAAGGGATAGAGGGCTTACCTCTACCAAGTGCCTTCGGGGGAAGCCTCTTCCTTGGCCTCTTCCACCACCTATAAAAAGGAGGCCACATGGACGGGAAGAAGATTCCAAGAAGCCTGTGCAAGAGGTGAGAGGGAGGTGGCTTCTTCCAAGGAGTTCAAACATAAGTCAATGCAAAAATTGCACATAAGTCCCCATGTTGGGGTATAATTGTAAAAAGATGCCCTTGTGAGGGAAAATAGTGTATTTGCTATGTCTGAAAATATAAATCATGAAGAAACCCAAGGGACTCTAAGTTCTGGGATTTTCTTTGGATGTGATTATGATGGAGAAAACACTTCAAATATCAAAAATTGCGGTTCTACCCCAAAAAGTTTGTCAAATTGTACAAATACTTGAGAAGTGTTGGAAAAGTGTTGAAATACAAGAAATTTAAGAGAAGGATTCAAAATTGAAATTATGTTCTTCAAAATGGGACAAAAGTCCCTGTTTTATGCCAAAGTTCAAAAATTGCAAATTTACTCCGGAACTTTGAGAATTTTCATAAAAGTACGGAGAAAATACTGTAAAATTCATAAAAATCAAAGAACACACTAGAAATACCCTTGGTGGTCAGAAAATTACTGAAAAGACCTCGGTGGTCAGAAAATTGCAGCAATACCCCCGGTGGTCATAAAATTGCAGAAATACCATCGAGGTCAGAAAATTATAGAAATACCCTGGAGGTTGAAAAATTACAGAAATATCACCGGTGGTTAGAAAATTACAGAAATATCTCTGGAGGTTAGAAAATTACAACAATATTCTAGCAGTGGGAAAATTGCAAACATATCCCTGTTCAAGAAAAAATTACAAATATACCCCTCTCGAAGGGAAAATTGCAAATAAGCCCTTATTATAGGGAAAATTGCAAATATATCCCTGCTTTAGGGCACAAGAGTCTTCCCGAGGGTGAACCCTTAATATCATGACCAGTGCCGTAAAGGCAAAAAGATCTTTGGCAATTAATCAAAGGTGTTCGGACTTGTTCCGATGTAAATTAATACCGACTCTGGTTTCGTCTGAGAAACTCAAAACGCGTGAAGTAAATAAATGCAAATAAACATGTTGGTGTCCCCGAAGCCTTAAAATCCTCTAATTCATCATCAACATGTCCGCATCTATTTTTTTATTATTTATCTTTTGCGTGTGTAAACAAGCGCTAAGCTCTTGGGCTGGAACAAGCTTAATGCTGAAGAGCCCCCCCCCCCCCAACATAACCTCCCCCCCCAACTCTCTTTGTTTGTTCCTGCATGGCTATAACAAAATATCTTTAGTTTGTTTTAGTAGCCATCTCCTTGCACAGGCCCGTAAAACAATGTCTATTTCTGCCTGTCTCTTCTTCCTCTTCTCATTCGTTTGTTCCTTGTTCCATTATATATATATATATATATATATATAGGGCGGCGATCACATGGTGCTGGCACCATGGATAGCTTCCCATGCTGCTGTGATCTGAGCCGTCATTTTACTAGGGTTAACATCCAGTGGTCCAAAATAATCTACCTTTTCTTTCCAAATCATAGCGGGTGAACAGCGAAACTAGCTTTGGATCACATGGTGCCGGCCCCATGGATCGCTTCCCATGCTGCTGCTATCTGAGCCATCATTTTACTCGGGTTAACATCCAGCGCTCCAAAATAGTCCACCTTTTCTTTCCAAATCATAGTGGGTGAACAGCGAAACCGGCTCTGGAGGTCACCCGCCACCCCCACCCCACCAACTTTCATGATCTAACAAGCTAATCTTGACCACCTTATCAGCTTCCATGTCAATACATACTTATTCAGAGTGTGTTGTGAAGAGTATCTTGCATTTGATCTTGATGGTGTCCGGGTAAGCATAGATGGTAGTATCGGCCGAAACCGAAACAGACCTACTCACTGTAGCAGGTCCGATACCCAAAAAAAATTTTTTTTTTAATGGTTTCGGATCGAAACTGTCCGGTTTCGGACCGAAACCGACCGAAATCGTCCGGTTTCGGTCGAAATCGGACCTGCTCACTACAATTTTTGCCTTTTCTGACTGTTTTGAACCGGTATCGACCGAAATCGAAACCGAAATCAAAACTGGTACGTTTCGGTTTCGGTCCTGGTCGAAATCGATACCGAAACCGATACTGCCATCCTTACGGGTAAGGGATTCCAACCATTGAAAAGTCTATTTTCTCTCGGACATCATCGAGAAACAATATGAATCGCTCCTTGCAGAGCTCCTGGGAGAGTATCTTTTGTTGGAGAGTTGTCGAACAGCCCGAGCCGCTTGCCAATAGCTTTTTGGATACTTGAGAGATAAACATCTTTGGACACCGTCACCCTGATCGCCAACTCGAACTCGCATCTGCCTTTTTCTTCTTCTTCTAATAACTTATTGTTGATTATTTCGACGGTGGTTTTGCCTACCCCCATAGTTGTCAAGGCGACAAGGCGACCCAAGGCGTTCACGGGGTCCCTAAGCGCTTAGGCGACAAGGCGTCTGCTTAGGCGTCGCCTAGGCGACACTTCGGCCACTAATTAAAAAATCTAAAATATATATCCTCTAATATATAATTCAAGAATAAAAAATGTGAAAATATAAAAAAATAAATTACATGAAGAAATTGTTGTAATTAAATTATGTGACAATTATAAAAACTAAATTGTATCAAAAAATTATAAAAATTTCAGAAGTAAATGCAAAAGATTCAAAAGTAAATGTAAAAAAATCAGAAAAATTATAAAAGAATATAATAACATAAAGAAAATTATAAAAAAGAAAGAGTTAAATGTGTTAGAGTTTGGAGTCCGAACTCGCCCTCGTGCGCCCTCGCACGCGGGGTTCGACCTGCCTGGTCAGGTCGCGGGGGTCAAGGGGGCAGCGCCCCTTGCGGGGGTTTCTTCCGCCCCCGGAACAAAATTTATGTTTATAGCAGGGGCATTATTTTCTTTTGTACCCTGACTGTTGGGCACCCTAATCTCGTTATATATAAGGGCTGTGAACTCTCTCTCTGTATTGTATCTGGGTGTGTTTTATCATAGTGGAAACTCTGCTGCGGCCGTGGATGTAGGAAGGCACATCGCCTTCGAACCACGTAAATCTTGGTGTTCTTGTGACTTGATCTCTTCTTCCCCCTTTCTTTTTCCTCTTCTATTGTTTATCCATCTCTACAGGTACTCTAATCTCTCACAAAATGTACATAACCAGTTATGTCGGATCCAGTTCGGACGGTCACGGTTTGCCCGCCTTGGCGCCTAGGCGCTTGCTTGGGCGCCTCGCCCGCCTAGGCGACCGCCCAGGTCGCTTTTTCCAGCGTCAACAAGGCGCTACATCGCCTTGCCCTTTCAAGAGCGCCTGGGCGCCTAGGCGCCCGCCTTGACAACTATGCCTACCCCACCCATTCCCCATATGCTGATGATTCTGACTCCATCGTCCATTAGGTGGCGCTATATTTGCCGCAACTTCTCCTCCACACCCACCATGGAGGAGCTCGAAATCTTAGAAACTTGGACTTGCTCGATAGCATCGGGCCCTCTTGGAAATTCTAACTCACTTCGGGGCAAGGTAGTTCCTTCCTCCATGAGCTTCCTCACCTGCCTCAGTAGCTCTGCAGCATTGTACTCGAGGCAACATCTGGTGATGCAGACAGAGCGGTCCTCGAAGGTTCTTTGGACAATGGAGACGTTCGAAGCTAGACTCTTCACCCTCTCCTTCCACCTTGACAGCCGATTTATCACCTCTGTCTGGGTCTGTTTCTGGTGTGCCGCGAGTTGCAGGGGGGTGCGGGGTGACCTCTGGAGCCGGTTTCCTTGATCACTCGTTATGATTTAGGATAAAAAAGGTGGATTATTTTGGACCGCTGGATGTTAACCCTAGTAAAATGACGGCTCAGATTGCGGCAGCATGTGAAGCGATCCATGGTGCCGGGACCATGTGGTCGCCGCTCTATATGATACACATTAATTTATATGTTACATCATTTTTAATAATAATATTATTCATGATATATTAAATTATTAAATAGGATAATTATATTTTATCAAATATCATAACCAATTAAGATGGTAAAATAGTAAATATTTACTTAAAATCATCTTTATAGTTATCAAACAGTTGTTTCATTCAGTATCTAGAACCCTATATCACTTGGGTTTAACATGTGAATCTCAGGATTCAGACTTAAGCCTGCAGCATCATCAAATGCAACCTAAGTAAAGTTATGCGAGATTGTCATGAAGAGGAGAAAACAGTGAGTAAGTAACCCAAAGAAATGTAGATTAAATGTCTTGTCAGCCCTATTCATTGGAGGGAAAGACGTAACCCCCAGCACTATAATTATCTTCAAAATAATGTAAAATAACTTAAAAATAGAACTGTGGTAACAGTATGTTACAAATAATGGAGTTCCTTTTCGTAAACATTGTGCTAGTTGTCGCCTCATACAACCATTGTTTTTAAGGCATCGCCTAGGTGACAACCTAGATGTATGGTTTAATGTAGTTCCTTTTCGTAAACATTGTGCTAGCTATCGCTCCATACAACCATTGTTTTCAAGGCGTCGCCTTGGCGACAAGCCCCTCCAAGGCGCTCAAGGCGACTAGGCGGCTAGGCGAGCAGCCCAATAAGGCACTCACCTGTCACCTTGGGCTCGTCTAGTCTACCTTGGCAAGACATCCACCCCTTGTTTTGAGGTTTGTTTTAGTATTTGGGTAAAAGTTCAGGGTAATTTTGAAAAATTGACAAATTATATGTCCAGATTGGAAAGAGAAGATAAGACTTCTATTTCCTCTTCCCCTCTCTCAGATTCTTCTCCCTGTCAGTTTCTCTCCTCTCATCTTAAGGACATTGATTCATATTTACATGGTGCATTTTTTGAAGTTAGTACCATTTTTGTCTCTTTTTGATAATTCACAAGTGAAAATTTATTAAATTATTATGTTGATGTGCTTATAATTTATCTAGAAATGTGTCATGCTTATGCTTCCTTTTAATATAGAGAATAACTATTTGAATGCCAAATTTTAGATTAACATTTTTATATTGATTGCCATGTATTCACAAATTCTTATTATTTTTCTCGTTATTAATTTGTTATTTTTTGCCATTTATTATGTTTTTGCTTTTGAAAATATAGGTATATGTTGAAGATTTGTGGACATCAAATTTTCTATTAACTAAAGATAGAACTTATATGTAAAAAATGTATAGTAGTAGTTCTTGCAATATACTTAGTTATATAAATTAGGCTTTGCCTAGGCGCCTGCCTTGTCGCCTAAGCAGTAAAGCGGTGGGTCACTGCCTTGGATGCCTTAATGACCATGCATACAACACAAAACTGTTGTTTTTGATTTGGCTATTGTCAAGGTAGTGAACAATTATTTTTTTTTGAAAGTGGGTGGTACCACCATTGTATTAAATGTTAAAGAAGGGATATGCAAGTGTAAACAATATGTTCCCAAAAGTCTTTATACAATCAAAAAACACATGGAGGCGGTGTGATTCACCTTATCCCTCTAGTAAGCAAAAATAGAGGAATTGTGTGAATCCACTTTATAAAGATGTACCGCCTATTCCCTCACTCTCTCATAAATAAATGAAACAACACCCTTCATAGCTTTAGCTTCTCTTCTGAAAATTTGTTGTTCCTTTCTCCTTATAACACCCTTAAGGTGGCGTGGAAGATGAGCCAACAAATAACTCTGTCTCCCTTTAGGTTCCACTGTCTATGCCAATCCCTCAAGAGCTATACCACACTCTCTTGTGGACGGACCACACAATGAAACTTGCTTGCAATGTTGTCCCATATTTCTCGAGAGTAGCTGCACCATGGTAAGAAGTGGTTCAAGGTCTCTCTTCATCCCCACACAGATAGCAATGGATATGTATGTTCTATAAGAACAAGGCAAGCCTATCATATGTCAGTAGTCATCCACGTGAGATCCTCCAGACCAAGAGTTTGACTTTCAACGGACTCTTGGGCTCCCAAATATGTGTTGCCAAGTGCCGGCGAACCCCACCGTTGGCGATGAGGGTATATGCTTATTTGACTGTGAAGCCTCCCCATTTCTTCCACTTCCACCACCACTGGTCAGCATTGTCTAGTTGAGGAGTATAATCCAAGTGGAACGTTAGGAGTCCCTCTAGCTGATCCACTCAAGCCCCATGCCCTATGGTTGCCAAAATACTTTTGCTGATGACATGTATCCATAGATCGCTCTCTTCAGCCCCTAACTTCCATAACCACTTACACAAAAGTGCTTGGTTGAAATTACTGACATTTTGATACCTACTCCTGTGGCCTTGCTCTTGTAGACTCTACCCCAAGCTATATCATGCCAACCCCTACATCTGTCTCCATTGCCATGCCAAAAGAATCTAGTTTGGATGCCCTCAAGCTATTTGGCAATCGTCTTCGGGATATTGAAGTTGGACATATAGTAGATCGGCAAGTTATCGAGAATTGGCCTACATAACACCAATCTCCCTCCGTTAGAGAGGAGCCTCGCCTTCCATCCTGCCAATCGGGACTCGTATCTTTGCACCACATTTTACCAATCCCTGTAACGTAGCGGCCTAGGTCATAGCAGCAGCCCCAAATAATAGAAAGGGAACTCTCCTATCTAGCACCCTAATATGAAAGCAGTTCTCTTTAGGGCCCCTTCTTCCATGTTGACTCCCACTAGATGACTTTTGTTGAAGTTCACCTTAAGCCTATTGACTTCCTTCAGTAATTCCAGCATCAGCCTGGCCGCAACAAGTTGACTCTCATCGCTTGCTAGAAATAAGGTTGTATCATCAACATCTTGGAGATGTGTAATGAGAACACCATCTACCACAACTTGGAAACCTCTGATCAGCCTTAAGGTTTCTGCTCTCAACAACATCCTAGTCATAATATGTGCTATTAGGACAAAGAGGAGGGAGGACAAATGATCGCCTTGGCAGAGCCCTCTTCCGTTGTGAAAAGGAGAGGATGATTGTCATTAATTAAGACTACAAAAGAGGTGGATGAAATACAAGCACAGATCCATCCGATCTATCTATCACCAAAACCCATCTTTGCGAGGACATCAAACATACATTGCCAGTTGACCCGATCATATGCTTTTTCAAAATGTAGCTTGAGGACCACCCTTTTCTTCCTCTAAGTCTTCATTGCATGCAAACATTCATGAGCAACCATAAAATTTTCCTTAATGTGTCGACCCCAGATGAAGGCCCCATGGAAGCTACTTCTCATGCTGTCAATCGCTGCATCCGGTCTCCCAGTCAGTACTCTAGTGATAATTTTATATGTACCATTCAAAAGACTAATGGGTCTAAAGTCTAAGAAGCATTGGGCACCTGGCTTCTCTGAGATGAGGACCAAAGTGGTATTATTAATACCCCTCAAGTGTGCCTTACCCTCGTGAAACTCCCCCATTGTTGCCATGAAGACTTCCTTGATGTCCGAGCACTTTTGGAAGAATGTTAACGGGAAGCCATCCGGGCTTGGAATTTTATCCCCTGCAAGAGAGAAAACTGCCTTTTTGATCTTCTCTATGGAAGGGTGGGAGAGGGCTTTCCCTTCCTTCACAGAGAGACGAGACATGAGTCCATCTGCAATCACAAGTCTTGGCATATCATCCTCAGTGAAGAGTTTTGAATAGAAATCCTTGGCTTGTGTCTTGATATCCTCATCCCAAGTGAAGAGCTGCTCATCCACTTTGATACATGTGATGGAGTTGACTCTCTTTGCAGATGCAATTTATTGGAAATAGGAAATATTCCTATCCCCTTCCTTGAGCCATCTATCGTTTGATCTCTACTTCCAATAGATCTCTTCCCTATTGAGGATCTCACCAAATTCAACCTTGAATGTGTCCTTGAGCCTTCATTCTTCTTCATCTAGCAGCCTTGCCTCCTCAAGCCTGTCTAGCCCCTCAATATGTTGTAAAATTCGGACTTTCACAGCTTTGCCAGGTAAGATTTTGTCAGCATCCCACTTCTTTAACACGTGTGGTTGTGCCACATGCTTCAATTTGTCCACCAATGTAGCCATAGATGATCCTTCCTGTCTCCGCACATTCCATGCTCCCTTGACAGTGTCGCCACACACTTCAATTTGTCCACCAATGTAGCCATAGATGATCCTTCCTGTCTCCGCACATTCCATGCTCACTTGACAGTGTCCATAAAATCAGCATCTTTGAACCAATATCTTTCTAGTCTCAACGTTCTCCTCCTTGCTTGCCTGCGGCTGATCTTCAGCAAGATAGGTTTAGGGTCCGATGCTGATCTTGCCAAGGAGGATGTATGCACATGAGGATAATCCTCCCATGCCACAAAAATAAGAAATTTGTCTAGCCTTGAGCAAGTGGGGTCTTCCCTCATATTTGACTAAGTCAACTGGCATTGGACATTCTTACGTCATAATGAAGTCATCCATCTCCCCCGAAATGAGATGATCACCTATCCTCTCTTATGGTGCCACAATTGCATTAAAGTCACCACCCACAGAATAGGGCCCACTTGAGCTATGATGGTATAGTGTGTAACTCTTCCCAAATAAGCCTTTTCACTTCTTTGCTTTGTGGGCTGTACACTCCTAAAAAATCCCAACAGAATCCATCCCTCACATTCTGAAAAAGGAGAGAGATGGTCCCTCGACTAATATTTATGGTCCAACTCTGTCTCTTCCACCTCAAACTGATTCTAGAGAATTATAATGCCACCCGACCTTCCCTACATTGGGGAGGCCACACCCTTCGATAGTCTCGCTCCCTCGATCTCTCTCATGATCGCCTGTCTATCCCCCTCATATTTGGAATCTTACAAACAAAGAATATCGAGTTTGCATCTTCTAACTAACTTCAACATTCTCTTGTCAACCCTGCAAATCCCCCTTACATTCCAAGTGACAATATTTATAAGGACAAGGATATATCCTTGCCTCCCTTCGCCTGTGTCCCACTCCTCTCCGCCTCTTCATCCCAAACCCTAACCCCCTTCTTCTGCGACTTCCTCCCTTTATCTTCCCTTGCCATGCTCAACAACCATCTTTTCTGAACTTTGGGAAATATTTTTTGAGATCCTTCTCTAGCCCTACAAAGGAAATACCCACCTTGTCCGCCTGTTCCCTGACTTGTTCCGTCGTCAGCCTCTCCATCACCCCTCCCAATTCCTTCATCTCCTCCTCGTCCAGAGAGCCCCACTCTGCAAGGATGGCAGTATCGGTTTCGGTATCGATTTCGGCCGGTACCGAAACCGATACGTATCGGTTTCGGCTGAAACCGGTTCAAAACAGTCAGAAAGGCAAAAATTGTATTGAGCAGGTCCAGTTTCGGTCGGTTTCGGTCCGATTTCGGTCGGTTTCGGTCCGAAACCGGACGGTTTAGGTCCGAAACCATTAAAAAATCATTTTTTTTGGTATCGGACTTGCTACAGTGACAAGGCCCGTTTCGATTTCGGTATAGGCCGAAACCGATACGTTTCGGCCGAAACGTATCGGTTTCGGCCGATACTGCCATCCATGCCACTCTGTCCTACTGTCTTCATCAAATAGCCCCTTCTCAGACTCCCTGGCTTCCTCGGTGTCAGCGGGACAAACCCCTCTCCATAGACATTTCTTCCCCTTCAGCATTCGAGCAAGCTCCTGTCTCTTGGGCCTCCTCGACGCCCTGTCGACGGTTGGGCGTTTGATTAGGGGTCTCCAACGAGCCCAATTCTGCTCCCGTAGATGTACATCGACACTATTGGTCTAGTTCTGGAGCTTCAGAGTGCATAGGGCCGTGGTTGACCCACTCGGTCGCCTCCCCAACTCGCTTCGCCGCTAACTGGTGCACCTCAGAGGGTGTCGGCTTGGCCTGGGATGGGTCGCCATCGGCCATGGTCGATCTTCCACCGACAGTGTGTGAAGGTCCCCCTGACGGCGGGGACCTTTACTGTTGCTGACAAGCTTGCCAGAGAGTGTTGGTCGGAGGCATACCCCTGGAAGTAGCCTTTCGAGCTAGCTCGCTAGCTCCTGGGCCGCTGCTGTGCAAATCGTCGTCACCTGGACCATCGGGTGGCCCTAATAGTGCAATCGGGTGTGGGAGAAGGCCTTGCATGGGTCCTCCTGTACCCAAACACAATCTGCCCTAGTTAGGTAAGTTGCGAGTAGCGGCCCATAGGATCGCCACTCCCAACCCACATCCGAATTCGCTCGACTTGCCCACGGGCTTGAGACTAACCTGCCCAACCTGATGACCGCTTGATTGCTTCATTCGGACTCAATTAGGATCCGACAGTGGATTCAAAATTCGAATCCCCATTGGGCATTGTTCATCTTCTTCCTATGGATCGGCCCTCGAAACCCTAGTTCTACCATCGTGCCTTCCATCGCCTGGACTTTGACTTTGACAGTGTAGGGATCACCCTAAGGCAAAGGAGATCACTGCTGGTACCGCCATTGTGCCGTAGACATTGATGGAGGCGTCATCCATCGTGCGGGATCCCACTGGAGCCAACTAGCTCTCGGCCACCACCGTGCCAAACCCCCTCACCAGGAAAGAAAGACCTTCTCATCGTGGAGGATGAGGAGGATCCCCTCGACCCTGATGCGTATGATTATTTCCTTTGGGTTAGGGAAGGCGCTCCTTCCCATGGTCCACGTTGGAGGCATAGGAGGGCCCCGTCCCTACTATGTAGCTAGCATCCGCCGCTGCTGTCGTTGCTACTCTTCTCCTATTTGTTGACCGCCAAGAATCTGGACCTCGCAACCTGTCAGATCTAACATTTATCCCCTCCTGCTCTCTCATGTCTAGTAGAGATCGCACCTCCACATCCGCCGCCCCGCTGATTGGAGCCACCCAGATACACCGCCATAGCCAGTTATTTTGGACTTGGAGAAGGTTTGTAGGGACGGCCCCTACACCCATCTGGACAGCCTCCGCGTTGGAACGTCTGAGAGTTGACGTCCTGTGGAACCCTACGACCTCCGCCCCCCTCATCTGGCAAAACCTCCGGATGCGACCAACATTCCGGCATTGATAACAGGCCCTTCCTCCTCTCGACCCCCCGGCAGCCCCCCCTAAATGGTCCTGCACCGGTGAAGGACGGTCACGAGCCCCCGCTCCTGAGAGGGACTCAGTTTGCCTTGGATGCGAGTTCCGGTGAGCATCTTCCTCCCCCCAAAGGGATATGGTTAGCTTTGGAGTCGGTCTCCAGCGACCGTCCTCGCCAGGTAGCCATCTTCGGTGGCGGGCTTTTCTCAGAGTTTCTCTAGAAACAGCTAGAGAGAGAAAGAAGTGACCCACAAATAGCAATTAGTGGGCAATTAATGACAACTTGCAAGTGCTGCTAGTGTAAGGAAAATGATTATTCGGTAGAGGTAGACAATTTCTCAACGTGTTCAATGCTTATTGCCTTTTGTGAGAGAGAGAATTATGGGGTGGAGGTAGAGAACTCTTGCCTTTTGTTGGGAAGACACGGGGAGAAAGTTCAAACCACATACGAAGGGTATTATATATATATATACAGAGAGAGAGAGAGAGAGAGAGAGAGAGAGGTGGTATATCCCACATTTTATGTCATAAGTATTAAAAGAGGAGAGGCTAAGAGAGAGAGAGAGAGACTGGTGATGTATCTCACATTTTATGTCATAAGTATTAAAAGAGGAGAGGCTAAGAGAGAGAGAGAGACTGGTTATGTATCCCACATTTTGTCATAAGTATTAAAAAAGAGAGGCTGAGATGCCCTCTTACGTTTTTATCCTTCTAGCTTGGATGGTTTAGGTCTAAGTATACCTGCAAATCCAGTAGGCTGCATCTAGAATCAGACTTTCTTTATTATTATTATTATTATGTTGTTGTTTTTTATGAAATTTCATATTATGTCAAGGTTAGATCCAAGGATCATAGCTGATGCTGCTGCATCTCGTTGGAATCTGTTCAGGCACCTTCTAGTGTTTCGTTTACTACGTAAGATAATGATTTTCTTCATTCTAGAAGTTATGATGCTTATAATAGAATGCATTAGTTTTTTTGGTATTCCGTTTGATGTTATCAAGGTCTGACAAGAAGTATACGTTAGTTGTATTAAAACTGAGAACATGTGTTATTTCTTTGAAATAGCAGCCACTCATTTTGATGAACATGTAATGTTTGTTTATGCAGGTGAAGTAATTTCTGAGAATTATGTGCTTGAATATGGCACTGATTGTTTGGAAATGCATGTTGGGGCTGTTCAACCAGAAGACCGTGTCTTGGTCATTGATGATTTGGTAGCAACTGGTGGGACGCTTTGTGCAGCAATAAAACTTATAGGTATTCCATGTATTCCATTGGTGTGTTTCAATGTGATTTCCAGTTGTTATTACTGTTGATTGGTTATGCTATCTGTCTATATGTTCTGTATGTGTATCCCACTTACCTTCCATTACTCATGCATCTACCTTCTAATTGCTCATTCATCTTGACTTTTAACTGCTGAAACACTCTGATATAAGGGAGTCAACTCCTTTGCTAGACTTTTGGATCAAAGAATTATCATCTGGTTCATCATTGGGCCATATATTTTTCCAACTACCTTCTTTTGATCACTAACTTCAGGTTCTCTTCGAAACAGATATAATAACTTGCATTTAAAAAAAGGCATCGGTAAGCCATGTTAAAGGACCTTTTTTTGTTTGGGTGAATTTTATGGATGAAGTTTTCGGTTAAAATGCTGGTAAGTTTGTCTCACCAGATTGACGGTGATGACACGAATGGCATTTGGAGTCTGAGGTGATAGTTTTAGGATCTTTTGGTACTTTTGCTTTGGAACTTTTGAAAAGAACTAATTGGTGGTATAAGACAAGTTACCCGAACAGTAAGTGTTCTAGCTTACACATTCAATTGGCCTTTTTTATTTGTGTAGTACCAAAGTAGGATTACTTTGTCAGTTTAAACTTTTATTATTCTAGATGAAATGAGCATGAAGCTTCAAAAGGAATTTCTTCAAACAGAACAGATTAAAACCATGTTCTTTCTGCTTTTTATGTTCTTCTCATACGTAAGATGTAACAAAGAGCAGTGTAGCTAGTCTCCTTCTGCGATGGATGGATATTTAAAGCCGTGAGTTCTGATTGCCTTTATTGTTCGATGTTCCCTTCTGAATAAGTTGAAGTGTCATAAACCTCTGTCCTTGCTCTTACCTGTGACGTGCATGTAATATGTATTTTTATTTTGTCATCTTTATGCATTTTACATCTCTCTATCACTTTTCTTAATGAGTTGCAAATTCAATAATTCTGACAATCATTTGTACTTTGCTTTTTTTTTCCTTCTTTCCTTTCCTTCCTTTGTATTCTTGATTGATTGTTGATTCTGTAGAACGTGCTGAAGCTGAGGTTGTTGAGTGTGCATGCATAATTGGATTACCTAAGTTTAAGGTATGGATTGTCAAATTCCAATGATCAAATGTCTTCCTTTTTGTATATCTCGTCATAACTTGCAGATCTTCTAAGTCTAGCTTTTGGGCCCAAGTTTAAAGTATTGACTAATGGCATTCCTGTGAATTTTCTAATTGTTCTATTCCAACTGTTTGTTTTAGTTCTTCTTACCAGCAAACGCTCTAAAGGTAAACTTATGCCAGGGATACATTTCTAATTGTTAGTGTCTTTGATGAACAAGTTAATGTATTTTTTATTTGTATGTGATGCCACTGCTATATGTTTAGCTCTTATAATTGCGTATTGAGTTATGTAGTTATGAGTTAGCTCGTATAGTTGCGTATTGAGTTATGTGGTTATGAATTAGTTCGTTATAATGAAGCAAGAGTTATGTAGTTATGAATTAGTTCATTATAATAAAGCTGCCTGTGAGGATTCTAATTTGGTTGGTCATGTTTGTATGAAAACAGTCTAGTTGCCATCTTCAATTTGTTGCTACATAGTACTCCTCTGTAATTGGGGAGTGGGGTCCACCAACCTTTAAAATATTTCATTTAAGTATTAATTTGATGTTTCATAAAAAAAAACATTTGTTGATCTACAATTCTCAGAACCTGTTGCTTTCTGGAACAAGTAGATATTTGATGTTAGCTTTGTATCCATTAAATGTTTCTAAACATTCATTTATCAGCATATGCTCAGTTAAAACTTCTACGATGTAAAATGTATCAAAATTTACAAGGTAAATGATTGAAAATCTTAGCGAAACTAAAAGGTTATGGTATTTGAATTAAGTTTGTGATGAATTTCTTTTTGTGCTTATATAAGACATCTTATTGCAGTGCTGATGTATGCACCTGCATATCAGCTTGGACATGCATATTTAATATGACCACCATGTATATTTAAAAGTGTTTCTGAAATTGTAGCTTTAGGAGTTCTTCACCCCTCAAGCTCAAAATCTGGTTTGATAATAACCCTAAGATATGTTGTTAGAATAGGGTGAGAGGCTGATGCGGAACAAAAGTTAGGGTTTGGGATAGAAGGGGAAGAAGGATAGGAGGTGGGAGTGTAGGCTTCGTCCCCTCCCATTCGTAGGGACCACCTAGGGTCTGCCTCTTCTCAAGGCACTCTCAACTCCGTCACATAGAAGGAAAAATTCTGTAACATCGCACTAAAAAATTCTTCATTAATTCGGAAAGTGAGATTATAGGACTTTTTATATGAGTTAGGCTAACTCTTAACTCTGACTTTACCGTCTTTGACCCAAATACCCTTAGACTCAAGAAATGGTGTGAATATGGCACCAAAAATTATAGAAAAATAAAAAGATAATATTTTTTTGATAGGTAATAAAAAGGCATAACCAAATGAGCCCAATAAGACCATAAAAATTACAGACTTAATCATATCCACTTGAGACCACTAGATTAGACTCAAATAAAGATCAAATTACATAATAAAATAAAAATGACTCTACTACGACTTTGATTGTCGTCCGTGTAAATAATGTTGCCATGTGAAGCGTCAATCGAAACCGTTGTTCGAAGTCATGAGTCTCGCTCTGTGTCCATCACGAAACTCGCTCCGCGTCAATCTCCTCCGGTTAGAAAAAAATGTCATCGAATTTTGAAGTGTCGAAGTAGGACGAAGACGAACACAAGAGGACAAACATAGAACTCCGTGCAGAAAATCATATCAGGGATCTCGAACTGTCGCTTAACATACGCCTCACAAAAATCTAACCACACTATATCAACATGAAATGGCTCCAGAAATAACATGGCGTCGGGTGGAGCAACTAACGAAGCAACCTCAAACACTGTGACATCGATCATGTTTAACCCAGAAACAACAAATAATTCTTGATCCCAGACATCATTGGAAATGACTATCGAAATGCTCTTAAACGATGAGTCAGCGGTGAGTACAAAATCATCTATCAAGTGCAACCTTGAATCAATAAACACACTATGATCATACACATCAATAGGTGACGTGGCAACTCTAGCTAGCAAGTCTTGTAGTGTCTTCTTAATGTTGCGGGCTAACTGTCAGTCTGAGTTTGGGAATCAAAATTTACCCTGGAGGTGCGGTGGCTGCAATGTGTAATTAGACCGATCGGGGTCTATGGTAGCATGTCGCTCTGCCATCGAGTCTCGTACCAGGTTGATGCAGGAATATCGTGAAACAATAGTACACCACGCTCCATCAAAATATTTAACAAGTTTTAATGTGCTACTGTTACTACCTTTAATTTGTCCATGAAACTCCACAAAAGATTGCCCGTTCTCGAAAGAGAGTTAACGATAGATTGGGGAATAAAATTTTTGATTGAAACTCATCAAGAACCACAGTTGTATGCTCATTGTTGGGCAAAAAAAATGTCAAACGGAAAGTACATCATAGACATAAGTTACCTTGGATCCTGATTTGGTGGAACAAGCTGGTTCCTAAGCTCTGTGATGCAGAATAGTGTTGTTGATGCAAGAAATTGTGCCGGGGTGGGCAGCCACCACTGTAGGTCGCAGGGTTCCGTGGCCCCTGTTCGGTAGACAGACTAGTTAAGACCGAACTACTGGCTAATCTGGGCCGCCGTTCTAGGCCCTGGGCCTACAAAGGCACTCGTAGTGTGATGCGGGATTGGCTTAGCACAACGTGAGGGAGGCCCTGTTTTGGCCGGCCACTCAAAAACGGTTGCGGGTGGATCTCGGCCGCCGGCAAGTGGCCGTCAACCGTGATGACATGAAGATGGGCTGCAACAGTCGGGTGAGGCCGCACAGGCGTCCACAGTTGCGGGTTCGGTGGCGGGCGACCATGGTTGGTCGCAACTAGGTCGGCGGTCTGGACGGTTGGCAGGGCGTCCGCCCTGGCCGAACAACGCAGGAGGCGATGTCGATGAGCGGGTGGTGATGCAGGGTGCGACTAGGATTCCTCTATCGATGCTGCATATGCGGGATGAAGATGGCGATCGGGCGGAGGTGGGAAATTGGGGCTGTGGTGGTTGTTATGAAGGAGGGCGATGGAGGCGGAGGGTTGGCACAGAGGAGGCGGTGGACGGCAGCGAATGGCGGGGCAGGAGGGGTGCCGGTATGGCTGCAGGGCAGAGGACGGCAACAACTCAGGAGAAACTGGCACGTCTAGGGAGGGCAGGGCACCGACGGCCGGGAGGGGTTATGTGCTCCTCTGATGCTTGATGTAAGGAATCGTGGTAGGAGGGGGCTGCACAGGGCGGTGTACGAGCGGTGGGGGTGCTTTCCGACGGTGTCACAGGGACCCCCCGGTGGTCGGCGATGGGGTTGGCAGGCGGCTATAAGGGGAAATAGGCGGTTAGGGTTTAGAAAAGGGGGCTGCGGTGGGGAGGATTAGGGAGGTGGCGGATAGCAGAGGAAGGAGGGGGAGGGAGGAGGAAGAAGATGGTTCCTCTGTTTTTTTTTTTTTTAATAACCAGAGGAAGAGGAAGAACGGTGGAAGAGGAAGATGACGGCAGAATAGTGGAGGAAGGGCTAACGACAACGATGACAACGGCACTGAATGGCGGCGGCAGCGCAGATCGGACCTTGACTCGGGACTCCATAGGAGAAGGTGAACTTAGCTCTGATACCAAAACTGATGTGGAACAGAAGCTAGGGTTTTAGAAAGAGGAAGAAGGATAAAGTGTAGGCTTTGCGCCCTCCCCTTTGCAGAGACCACCTAGGGTTTTCCTCTTCTCAAAGCACTCTCAACTCCATCACAGAGAAGGAAAAATTCTGTAAAATCGCACTACAAAATTCTTCATTAATTTGAAAAGTGAGATTACAGGACTATTTATAGGAGTTAGGCTAACCCTGCCTGTAACTTAACTCTCTTTGACCCAAATACCCCTAGACTTAAGAAATAGTGCAAAAATCACACCAAAAATTATAGAAAAATAATAAAAAGATAAAGTTATTTGATAGATAATAAAAAGGCAACATTAACTCCAAATGAGTCCCAATAAGACCATAAAAATTACGGACTTATTCATATCCACTTGATACCACTAGATTAGACTTGAAACCGTTGTTCGAAGTCACGAGTCCCACTCTGCGTCCATTTTGAGTCTCGCTCTGTGTCAGAGGCCGATGAGAGGAAGGAGGTGGCGGTTCCGAAGTTGCCTCCAGGGCAGTCCGCCACCTCTATTTACATCTCTGTCCTCTTGTGCAAGGAGCAACTAGAAAGAAGATGAAAAATTACAAAAAACCCTATAACTTATAATATTATAAAATATGCTTATTTATTTATAGAGATGCCCTTGTTTCTCTACACTCTCCCTCAAGGTGAGCATAGATGTCCTTCATGCTTAGCTTGTCAAGAGCTCATCTAACTAAGCTTCAGTCATGTCCTTTGTGAAGACATCATCAAATTGTTCTTGTGGCTTTACATTAGGTAGACAAAGTTCTTCAGAGTCCAGCTTTTTCGTAATGAAGTGTGTCAATCTCAATGTGCTTGGTTCTATCATGTTGAACAAGACTGTTTGCAATGTTTATTGCTACCTTCTTGTTAGGATTGTTTGCGAGGCTTATTGCTGTTGTCTTGTTGTCACAATTGAGTTTCATGGATAGTTTCACTAGGATGCCTAGATGTAACAAGAAAAGTTTTAGCCAAATTGACTTTTGCAAATCCATGTGCCATGGCCCTGTACTTTACCTCTACACTTAATCTCACACACGCTGTATGCTTTTTTACTTCTCCATATAACCAGAATGCCACCTAGAAAAGTACAATAGCCAGAAGTCGATCTCTTATATTCTCATGACCCAGCCCAATCTGCATTTGCATATCTTTCAAGCTCAGCCTTTCAACTTTTTGAAATAGAATTCTTTTTCTTGGACATGACTTCAAATACCTCAGTGTACGTTCTACAACCTTCATGTGTACTGTTTGTGGTGCAGCATAAGTTGGCTGACTACACTCACAACATAAGTCAAGTATGGCCGTGTCAATGACAAATACAATTGCTTTCCCACCAACCTCTATTATAGACCCTTATCTTCTAGTGAGAGATCTCCTCATCTCTGATAAGCCATGATTCAATTCAATTGGTGGTGTTCCATCATCCCCTTTCTAGACTCAGTTAATAAGTCCAGTGCATATTTTCTTTGGCAAGTGTAGATTCCATTATTTGATCTGGCTACTTCAATTCCTAGGAAATCCCTTAGCTCACCCAAGTCTTTGATTTCAAATTCCGTGGCCAAGTCCTCTTTTGATTTTATTTGATTTGTGTCTCATCATCCCCTTTGACAATCATATCGCCCACATAAACAAGTAGTATGATTGCACGTGCACCTGTCCACTTGACAAACATGGTATGATCAACATTTGATTGTTTAAAATCAAATCTGACTATAGCAAGATGCAGCCTATCAAACCAAGTTTTAGGAGATTGTTTCCACCCATAAAGTGCATTCTTCAGGCAGCAAACCTTCCCTCTTGTATCAATTCTGGGTGGTGGCACCATGTACAGTTCTTCTTGTAGATCACCATTCAAGACTGTGTTATCAAAAGTGCCTAAGGCGATTGCCTAGGCTAGGAGGCGAGGCGAGGCGACCACGAATCGCCTAGCTCCGGCCCAAATCGCAAAGGTGATTGCCATGGTGCTTTTGGGCTGCCTCGCCAGCCTTGCGAGCCTGACCCGCCTCGGGATGCCCCGGCCCAGTCGGCCCAGGCCCGCGATAGCCCGAAAGGGTATCTGTAATGCCCCAAATTTTTTGGATATTTTTCGGATTATTTTAGTGGGTCTCGGAGTGTATTTTGTGCTTTGCACGTATTTTTCCCTGATGTGCCTTCGGAACTCTATGCAGGGCAAACCGTGGCGTTCTCCGACTCCGGGACTGTACCGGCACGTTGTGCTCCTCCCGAGGATCCCGGAGGTAATTTTTCGTAATTTTCTGAATTTCTGGAATTTTCGGGTTTTCTATATATATTAACCCTTTTCTCTCTCCCCTCTCATTTCTCTCTTCCCTCCCTCTCTCTTCTCTCACGCTCTCTTTCTCCCCTCTCTTCTCCGACGGCCGACGGAGCGAGGCGGGGGCGAGATGGAGGCGGCGTGGGCGAGGACAGGCGAGGATCGAGGCGGTGGAAGCGAGGCGAAGCTTGGTGGCGCGATCGCGAGTCGGCGAGGGTTTCGCGGCGATTTCTTCCTGGATCAGCGTCCACGGCGCGTCTTTTCTTCGGTGGAGGTAGGGAGATGAACCCCCAGCTCGTGCTTTCCCTTTCCCGCGAGTTTTGTAGGCCGTGGTGAGCCGAGCGGGTTTATTTTCGCATTTTAGGGAAAATCCATGTTTTGGGGGAGTGAGTCGAATCTCTCATTTTACGGCGTTTTTGGCCGATCCAGGGGTTTAGATGCATGCCTAGGGGCTTGGGGATGGATTCCCCTTGGTTTCCCCATCACCCGGGGGTGATCGGGGCGTGGATCGGATTTTTGGGCTGTTTCCCGCCGTTTCGCGCTCGGACGGGTGTGACGGTCCTTCCGGTGACCGTCACAGCCTGTGACGCCCCAGGGTGGGTGCGTCACAGGGCCCGTGTAGCCAATTGGTGGTCTGTGGGTGTGACGGTCCCACAATAGACTGCCACGGCGCTGTGACGCGCCTGGGTCCGACCGTTACGTGCCTTTCCGTGGTTTCGGACCGTTGGGGTCACGAGTCTCTGACGCGCCTAGGTAGGACCGTCAAAGCACTGTGACGCCCCTGAATGAGAGCGTTAGAGCTGACGCAGCCCATTCTTCTCACGCGCCAGTGTCGGTCTGTCAGAGACTGTGACGCCCCGAGTGGAGTGCGTCACAGTCGGCTTCTTGCCTTCTTACGCACTATGTTGGGTGCGTCAGGGCATGTGACGCACCAGGGTTGGCGCGTCACAGCCAATTTTGCTCCTTTCGCGTAACGCTCCTGTGTTGGACCGTTAGAGGGCTGTGACGGTCAGGCTTGGACCGTTACATACTGTGATGGCCCAAGGCTAGACCGTCAGGCCCTATGTTGCGCCGAGGTGAGTTTTTCGTGTTCTCCGCCTTGTTCCGCGACGTGTGGATCCCCGGTCGACCCGGTTGGGACCCAGTGGTCGACCTGCGGTCTCGTGAGTGCAAGGATGGCAGTATCGGTTTCGGTATCGGTTTCGGCCGGTACCGAAACCGATACGTATCGGTTTCGGTTTCGGCCGAAACCGGTTCAAAACAGTCAGAAAAGGCAAAAATTGTATTGAGCAGGTCCAGTTTCGGTCGGTTTCGGTCTGAAACCGGACGGTTTCGGTCCGAAACCATTAAAAAATTATTTTTCTTGGTATCGGACTTGCTACAGTGACACGGCCCGTTTCGGTTTCGGTATAGGCCGAAACCGATACGTTTCGGCCGAAACGTATCGGTTTCGGCCGATACTGCCATCCATGCGTGAGTGCCCCAGACACCCGTGGGATTCTGTGTCCCTGTTTTGAGGGTGTCGGGAGGACCGTGCTACCTCGTTTAGCGTGCCCGTGGGTTTGAGAGTCCGGGTGGCTTCTCGCGTGTCGGGCTTTTGTGTTACGCTCGATCGAGTCACCGTGTATCGGTGTGTGTGCGGTGGGGTTCCCCCGCATGTCGTGAGTTTTCCTGGAAGATGATTCCCGAGTGGGCCATGTGTTTGGCCTTGGACTGCGAGTCCAGTTATCGGCGTGGCGGCTTGGGCGCTGCCTTGGGAATCGTGCTTCTGTGCTTTCCACGTGGGCCGTGTGTGTGGCCTTGGACTGTGAGTCCAGTTGCCCTGCCTGGGGCTGGAAGGCTTCTTAGTTCCCTTCTCGAGGGAATGGCCTCGGCGGCTCGTGAGCTGCCTCGGTATTCGTGTTACCGTGGTTTTAGACCTAGAGATTGGACTAGATTGACGGCCTTGTGCTGTTGCGTGCGACGGTCTTGACCCCGAGTCTTCTGACTCAAGGACCGTTGGCTGTAGTGCGTCTAGAGGACTGCCCAGAGTCCAGTGACTTAGCGTCACTTGGTTTTTCTCGACTCTCGCGCAGGGTGCGTGCGTAGCCATGAGCTGCGAGTCCTGTTCCTTCTCCGACTGTGGTCACCGTGCGACGGTGCCGGTACGTGGGACGGTCCCCGTACTTCGTCGGGTTCGGACGTCGTTTTCCGTTGACTTGAGAGTCTACTCCTTGACCCTCCACTAGTCGTAGCCTGCCTGCACGCGAGTGGACCCACCAGGGAGTGGTGGAGAGGCTACCCTGAGGACGATTTTTAGGCTGGTTTCCGTAGGGCCCCTTGCCTTTTGCCACCAGAGTCCGGTGGGGGGGGGGGAAAACCAGCTAGAGGACCCGACTTAGAGCAGATGGTCGGTGTGTGCACACGTGATTGGGGACGGTTGGACCCACGTCGACGGGCGTGACCCCAGCTAGTCACTTGTTTGTGGTTACTTGTACGGTGTCTCAGTTCTCGCTGGGCCGGAGGGAGACACCTGAGGCGCGGACTAAGACGTCAGTGGAAGCATTCGGCCTTGCTTTAGTGGGAGGTACTCCTGTCGAGTCGTGAGTGACAGACTGTCAGTCAGTCGTGTGACTTCGACCTTCGGGTTTCGGTCGTGTTGACCGTTGAGTTTCGGTTGTTTCGCCGTGGCGCGCGTGTCGGTTTTCGCGCCGTGAGACTAGTGCTAGTGGCTTTACCGAGGTTGCGTCTTGTCGTGCGGTACCCGTGACCAGATGTCAGGGTTGCACTTTGGACAGCGTGTCCAGGTTGGCCGTGTTCTGGGAGACATGCCTCTACGGCGCGGTTGCCGTGGGTTTTTACTTCGGTAGGTGGTACTAGTGTGGTTCGGTAGCCCCCGACCGTGAGTCCGGGGTGTGTTTCTGGTACAGTAGGAGTGGCTGTAGTGCCGAGTTTTGACCGGCCACCGGTTCGTTGTTCCTGCTGTAGCTGTAGCTCTCCTTTCCGCTACCGCCGTTGTTTCCGGTTGGGGTTCCGCGGGATCCCTGCTGAGTCTCTGTTTTGGAGACTCATTCCCTGCTTTTCAGGTGAAGCGATTTTTCTTCCTCGAGGTTCGAGGACGCGGTGCGGAGGTTCTCAGTTGCCAGTTCGCCGGGCCGAGTGTTCACTCGGCATGTGGTACGTTTTTACTGCTTTAGACTGTACTTTTCTGTTGGACTGGATTCTGTTGTAGCTGTAGTTGTTCTTTCTTTCAGCTAGTTGTTGTCCTGCTTTATTTCCTATTTCTTTGTGCCTCCACACTCTTTTAGCCCTTCCGAGCCCTCCCGGCTCGTGGGCGGCGGTTCGAGTCTCGGGTTATCGGGCCTTCTCGGTAATCGGATTCTCGGGTCGTTACAGTATCTGGGTATAAATAATACCCTTCTCCCCTCTCTTCTCTCTCCCCGATCGATCTCCCCTCTATCTTCTCTCTTCCTTGAAGCCTAGCTCTCTCTCCCCCTCGTGTCTCCTCCTGCGGCCCGCGTGCAAATAGAGATCGACGAGCGGCAATGGCTTTGAGGATGTTGGTGAGTTGCGGACAGAGATGAGTGGCGGACGGCGACATTTCGGTAGGTGTCTTTCCCTCTCTCGCTTGCACACACAGAGAGGGGCCGAGCCCCTCGTCCCCTTTCTCTTTCTCTCTCACACACTCGCATAGAGGGGTTGACCCCCTGTCTTACACACACACACACACACTCTCTTTCTCTCTCACACACAGAGAGGGGCTCGGCCTATCTCACTCTTTATCTCACTCTCTTTTTCTCTCTTTCTTAGATACACACATAGAGGGGCCGATCCCCTATCTCACTCTCTGTCTCTATCTCTGTCTCTCTCTCTCTCTCACACACACACACAAAGAGAGAGAGAGAGTAATCTCACTCTCTCTCACACTCTCTCTCTCTCTCTCCGTCTCACTCTCCCTTTCTCCAGTAGAGAGAGAAGGGCCCTCTCTCTCTCTGTCTCTTTATCTCTCTCACACTCTCTCTTTCTCTTTGACACAAAAGAGGGGCAAATCCCCTCTCTCTCTGTCACCATCTCTCTCTCTCTTTTGTCACACATACACACTCTCTCTCTCTCTCACACACACACTCACTCACTCTATCTCTCACTCTCAATCTCCGTCTCTTTCTCTTTGTCTACACTCTGTAGGAAGGGAAACATTCTCTGTCTCGTGACTCTCGTCAGGACTACTCCAAGCAATAAGATAAATAGTAATTTAGTCGTTTGATTTTTTTTTGCTTAAATTTGTTGTTAATGTTAATTTTATTTAAATTTGTCAAATTTTACATGAATTTAACGAGTCATACAATAATTTGACATAGGAATGAATGAATTTAAGAAATTTATTGGCTTTATATATGCGGTTTTGGATATTTAGACATATATTTTAATTTTTGAATTATACATATGTGAGACGCGGAATATCTAATCTTTTTAGGGTTTTTTGCATGAAAATCATGGTTAAAAGTGAATTTGCAAAAAAATCATCCCTAAAAATATATTAGCAGATATATCACTGAGTTAATTCAAATAGTGCATAAATGCCATTCAAGCGTGATTTTCTTGCAAGTTATTGGTAAAAAGAAGTGATATGCATGCAAATAAATATGATATTTTTGCACAATTCAGATTACACAGTGATATACCTGTTAATGTATTTTTAGGAATGGTTTTTTTGCAAATTCAATTTTAACAATGGTTTCCATGCAAAAAACCCATCTTTTTATCGTAGATAAAATATAGATTTGTTCTTTTTGAAAAGAAACATCTCCCCTTATGTGTAGAGGGTTATTCCGTGGGTGCGTATCGTATCAAACGATTTGGGTTCGAGTGCTGGACTTTTCCCCACTGACCGCAATCAGTGTTGATTTACATCGGCCTAACGTCCGAACACTTTTGTTTGATTGTTAAAGAAATCCCAAAGTTCTCTCCTTAGGTTCTGATGTTGAGGGCAAGCTCATCTGGAGGGCTCATAAAATCCACTCACTCACCACCGACCAACAATAAAGACTGAATTAGGATTTCAACTGAGGCCCCTCATATTGTGGAAAAACCCTAGAATTGAGGAATATGGAGATGATTTAGGGGAGGCCGTAGGCATATTTGAAGTCACGGGAGGTTTCTTGGACTCTGGGGGTATTTTGGTAATTTTACCAAGCCAATGGCACTCTCGGAATTTCAGAGTTAGAAAGAGAGTGTGACGAGGTTCCCGACTTCCCAAGGCATTGAGGTCGTTTCTGGAGGGTTTTGAGGGCTCTGAGGCCATTTCTAAGTCATAGGGGTATTTCGGTAATTTTACCAAACCTTAGGTGGATCCAAGCTGAGGTGGCACCCAAGTGTCGGACTAAGCTGACAACACTCTCGGACCGAAAGAATGACAAGGGGCTTCATAGAAGGCACGCATTTGTCAACTTAGCCGAAGGAGGGGTATAAATGCAATTCCCACAAGTCGAAAGGGTTTTCTTATAATTTTCCCGATCGACGTACAAAGAGAATATGTGGAATACTTTGGATATTTTTATGACCCAACTGGATACAAGGATTGCCGGCGAATTGTCGACTTTACAAGGATCCGCACTAACGCGGGAGGTAGGGACGTAGTCCCAATTGTAAAAGATTGCAGGGTAGAACTGCAAATTACAGATGTTTGTCTCTTACGGTCACAGGGAGGACATTTTTTTGTAATTCCGTCATTGTAGGGACAGAACCACATAAGTTAGTCGTCCCGAGACGTAGAGACTTACAAAACATGGCCTGCTGAGGGACATAATTACAAACATGGCCCACTGAGGAGCGTAATTACAAAAATATCCCTTAGGGGCATATCCATAAGGCTCGGAGACTTACGCCTCACAGGCCAGACAAACAGAACAAACTCCTTACGTAGGCGGTCTTCTTCTCGTAGATGTCCGATTGTAACCTTGTGTGTTTGTCCACTTAGACTCTTGAGGGTCTATTTATAGAAGGCGGGAGGACCCATGTTGACAAAACCGTGAGATTTGCCTCAATTCTGACAAGGTGGGGTGCAAAAACCCCTTTTTCTATCAAGGTGGGGTGGCAAAAATGATTTTTGATCCCTCTGCCTCTTTTTTCTCCTTTTTTGGTTTTGGCGCACGGCGGAGGAGTTAAATGACCCCTCTGGCTACCAGAGGAGTCAAATGGCCCCCGGAGGAGTTAAATGACTCCTCTGGCTACCAGAGGAGTCAAATGGCCTCCGGAGGAGTTAAATGACTCCTCTAGCTACGAAGCCCCCGGCAGAGTTAAATGACTCCTCTGGCTACCAGAGGAGTCAAATGGCCCCCGGAGGAGTTAAATGACTCCTCTGACTACCAGAGGAGTCAAATGACCTCTGGAAGAGTTAAATGACTCCTCTGGGATGGCAAAAAGACTTTTTTGACTCCTCTCCCTTTTTTTCTCTTTTTTTTTTTTTTGGAACACGGGGACTCGGAGGGGTCAAATGACCCCGCAGGGTGGGAGGACCGAGCGGGGTCATTTTGACCCTGCTCGGGCCGCAAGCCCTGCGGGGTCCCCTCCTCCCAGGCTGCAGGCCTAGAGGGGTCATTTGGCCTCCGAGCACCCTTTTTGACTCCTCTCGGCCCCATTTTGTTCCGTTTCTGTCAACCTGGGTTGAGAAGAAGCCGTGGTGGAGCGTTTGTAGCCCGTGGAGGCCCGTTCTTTGCCGCGTGGCGGCCGTTCGTTGGTGAAGACTTGCGCGGAGCGGAGGACCGTCTTGTTTGTTGTTGGGTTGTGCGTCGCCGCATGGGGAGGAATCTTTGCGCCCGTCCGTGCCGTGTGATACACTTGCTCGGTTACTTTGACAGGTGTGGATGCATGTCTTCCTCTTGACTTTCCTTGCTGCGACGCCACTCGTGATCATATGATCGGGTCGATAGACCCTAAACCACAGAGGTACTCCGCAGTCTGACAACATCGGCGCTACGCCATATCTTTTTCGTCGGTTCTTTCGGAATGAAATTCTCGAAATATTTCGAGCAAAATTTCGGGTGCAACAATATATTATTTTAATAAAATATTGTCTCAAATGCCTCAAATGCCTAGGCCATCTCCTGGGCGTTTGAGGCATGTAGCAACTCCTTGGTCACCTCGGACTACATAGATTCAAGAATGCATTTTTGATGCCCTGGTACTAGGGATGGCAGTGTCGGTTTCGGACTCGGTGGCCGAAATCGGCCGAAACCCAGTCAAAACATTAAAAAAATCAAAATAAATCTGAAAAATTTGAAACAAATCGAAAAAAATATAAATAATCATATAAAAATAAGAAAATTCATTAGACATGTATTTGACTGTACAGAAATTGGATTAAGTGCAATAAACATGAAGTAGGCATTGAACATGTTAAACTAATATTCTTGAGTACATATTAAGTATGAAGTAGGTTCAAGCAGTACAATAAACCTAATTAGACACAATAAATGTTACAGAAATTAAATGATCCTTATCTAAATGATGATGCGGTAATATGGATAATAATTAGAAGAACCTTCTCCCTCATCGTCTGGCTTCTGATGTTGATACCCATAAAAAGGTTGCATGTATTGTGTATATTCACTATAACCAAACAATGAGGTAGCTAAGTCTTGCATCTCTCTTTGGATCCCTCTTGGAGTGTAAGGTTGTTGGCTTGATTGGAATCCAGAATCAGCATAAGAACCTTGAGGATGATAAGAGGATGCTGACCCATAACTGCTACTGGGTGGAACTGAATGAAATTGAAATTCTGGTTGATGACCCCACCCATAAATGCCTACTTCTTGTTCGCCACCTCCGTAACCTGATGATGTCCATATTGGCTCTGTGAATCATATCCTCCTTCACTATGACTGTATCCTCTGCCTGTGTCTGCGTGGAAGGAGGAAGTAGGTGCATATGTGCCACCGCTAGTAGTAGCACCTGCAACTGCACTGGGATCATCATCATCATCATCATCAGAACCATAAAAAACCCGTCGCCTTTTAGCCTTTGGAGATGTTTTTTTTCTCTTTTGGTGTGATCATTTCATTCATCTTTGACATGAGTCCTTTTTCCCTTGGCGTGTGCCTCATATAAATTTGCTTCAACTACTCAATTGTCGGGTCCTCTCGAGCAGCAACACTACTCCTCTCAGTTAGCTCATGCACTGATGTACTTCTTCTTAAGGATGGAGGTGGCTTGACCATTCTAGGAGTGATTGACCTGCTATCTGATTCTGAGTATCTAGCTTGCTCAAACTCAGGCTGTTGCTCAGTGTCATGAACAAACAAAGTTGGGTCCCTTCTCTGGTGCGCATGAGTCTCTCTGGCTCTCTTTGTTGGTCTTTTGAATTTTGGATCTCTTGGCTCATCTTCATTTAGTATGCTCTCTGCCCATGTTCTATCATCAACATCAAAAACGGGCTCATCAACCTGCTCTCGTATCTCCACCCAAGACTGCAAGGGATTGTCATCATCAAATAAAGCGTCCACATCAATTTCTGGAGTTGCATCATCTGCGACGCGTTTGTCCCTCAGTTGTTGTCTTAGCTTCATGTTCCTTATTCTTAACCTCATATTGTAGTGGCAGTAAACTAAATTTTCTAATCGTTCAGCTTTTAGCCGATTGCGAACCTTCGAGTGTATAAGGTTGAACGTGCTCCAATTTCTTTCACATTGGCTTGCTGATGTTGTTTAACTGAGCACCCTAATTACAATGAAAGTCAATGCATTACTGTCCACATCTCGGTTGTTCACCATTATCCACCAGTCAGCTACTCCACCAACCATAAACAAATAAATGTAAGATGTAAATAAAGATCAATTCTCCATGATGTACTAATACATATTGAGGTTAAGAAAGCACAAAGATAAAGTATACCTGGTCTCACTCTTCCCACAACATATTACAATTGGGAGTCAGAATACGTCTCAGTCCTCATTCTATAGTAGTTCATATACAAAGATAAAGTAATAGATTAACATAACTACTTAAGTAAATTCTATACGTCTTATTGATAAAATCAATAAAGGTCAACATCTACTTCGGCCTGAAGTCTTTTTTCTGGTGTCCTCGATAAACGACCAATGACTTTTAAAGTGCCTTGAAGCACCTCGTCATCAACATGTGCATTGGCATTGTACATAAATCGAGGGCTGAGGAAATAACCTGCATTTATGTATAGTTAACTAAATGTTAGATATAAAATAACCTAAAGAATAATGTATCAATACAATTAATCACTCATAAGCTGCATGCAAGTCGTGGTGTAATGTGTTGTCCCATCTATAGTCAATGATTTTCACCACTTTGCATATTCTCTGGGAAGGGAATCTTGTAACTCTAATTTGGCACAGTCCATGGCCTCGTACAAATATCTCATATCATTCTTCTTATCGCCATCCACCATTCTTAGGACCTTCGCGAGACGTGTGACTACTTTCATGTACCGTGAGACCCTACCCTAGAATTTGTTGTCTTTCACGATGTGGCAGACATCTAAATAATCTATCTGAGCATCAACATTAGATTTGTCTATGTATTCCCGCAGGGCATTGTGATACATGAAAACTTTTAGCTCAAACTTATACCTGTGCAGAGACTCCAAAGAAATAAAATTTGAATCAAATACGGATGATATCTATAAGGATAAAGTAGAAAGAATTGAGCTCAATTTTATACCTGTGCAAAGATTCCACAGAAATGAAATTCGAAACAAATCTGGTTGGCCCTGCACAAATGATATCTCGCCCCCCACTTGCATGCTCCCTGAACATATTCAATATCCTAGGATAGCCATAAATATACTAAGTGATTTTTTGTGCCCTGTCAATTGTCTTCTTCACATGATTTTCCTTCCCTATGTCTTCAAGTATCAGATCCATACAATGTGCTGCACATGGGAGCCAATATAAATGCCTGCGCTTCTGCATCAATTTCTTCCATGCAGCCTTATAACTAGCTTCATTATTAGTTACTACTTGCACAACATTGTCCTCTCCAATTTGATCTACCATCTTATCTATCAAATGAAATAAATAATTGCATTTTTTCATAATTTGATGCATCTACAGATTTAACAAATACTGTACCTTTGATGTAATAGACTAAAAAGTTAATCATGACTTCTTCGTAGTACCAGTCCAGTCATCACACATGATGGTGCATCCTCTCTCCATCCATATATGCTTGAAGCTTTCAACCCACTCATGGAGCTCCTCAACCTCTCCCTCAAGGCCACACCCATATATGTCTCGGCGTGACGGGGCCTTCAAGCTAGGACCAGCATCTGCTATGGCATCTAGCATAGGTTGGAAATATTCGCTTTCAACTGCATGTGCAGGGACACCTACATGGAAAAATCATTTGCAGATACTTTTAAATATATGCCCTGCAACTTCTGCTGATTTTTTTACCCCTCTTAATGTTTGCTTGATTTTAGGTTGTGTAGCACTTTGCCTTCTGTGCAGATAGCTGTCCATGGGGCCTCCTCTCTGTGGGGCTGCGCCAGTGTCAGGACGTCGTATAGCTTGTGCTACACCAGCTGTACTGGAGTATGTCCCTGAACCTATCAGTGCTTTTCCTTTCCTTTGAGCGGCTTGTTTACGTTCTATTGTTTCAGTCAGCTCTAGATCTGAATCCTCAGTGCCTTCCTCATCATCATCTCTCCTTCCCCTTCTGCCCGAAATCTCCTCAGCAATTTCAGTCTCATCTTCAGCCCTTTGTTGCATCCTCTTTTTTTGCCCAGAAGACACTGACGCATTTCTTCTCGGACCTCTCGGAGACATCTGTCACATTGTTTCACCTCTCCTTTTATCCCTGCCAAATGTTGCTTTCCTCTAGTAATTCCGCCATGTATCTCCTTATCACAATAATTGCATTTCACTTTTCTTCTCCCAACACCAACTAAGGAGAGATGGGCCCACCCCGGATCCTCTTGCCCTTGCTGCTCATGACTTTGTTCACGTCTAGGCATGATGTTGCATTAAGACAGTCAAAAATAAATAGTCGCAAGTACAATGAAAAAAAAATGTAATTCAGCATCATTGAGCTTCAAATTATGCTGAATTGAGATAATTAGACAAAAGCCCAAAATTTAAACAGCTAATAAGGGCTTAATTATCAATTTTACCCTAATCACCCTTCATAAAATATAATTAGCAGTATGCTCACACCCTAAATTATTCAATGAAGCTTAATTGAGCTTCAATTGACCATAACTAAACCTAATTAGATAAAAGTCTCAAATTTAAATAGCTAATTAGAGCTTAATTATCAATTTTATCCTAATCATCCTTCATAAAATATAATTAGCAGCATGCTCCCACCCTAAATTATTCAATGAAGTTTAATTGAACTTCAATTGACCCTAACTAAACCTAATTAGACAAAAGTCCCAAATTTAAAGAGCTAATTAGGACTTAATTATCAATTTTACTCTAATCACTCTTCATAAAATGTAATTAGCAGTATGCTCCCACTCTAAATTATTCAATGAAGCTTAATTGAGTTTCAATTGACCCTAACTAAACCTAATTAGACAAAAGTCCCAAATTTAAATAGCTAATTAGGACTTAATTATCAATTGTATCCTAATCACCCTTCATAAAATTTAATTTGCAGCATGTTCCCATCCTAAATTCTTCAATGAAGTTTAATTGAGCTTCAATTGACCCTAACTAAACTTAATTAGACAAAAGTCTCAAATTTAAATAGCTAATTAGGGCTTAATTATCAATTTTACCCTAACCACCCTTTATAAAATTTAATTAGTAGCATGCTCTTACCCTAAATTCTTCAATGAAGCTTAATTGAGCTTCAATTGACCCTAACTAAACCTAATTAGACAAAAGTCCCAAATTTAAATAGCTAATTAGAGTTCAATTTGGAGTCTTAACATATTTCATAGTTGAAATTTAATATATTTAAGAGAACCTTACCTACAATAAAAAAAATTATCAAACCAACAAAAAAATAAAAACTTACAAGATCTATTAGGAATGAGAGCCAAGAAAACGTAGTTACATGTTGCAAACTCGACGAAACGGTGGCGGCGGCAGCAAACCCTCTTTTCTCCCTCACCCTACAGCAGCAGCCAGCATCTTCTTTCTCCCTCAGATCTAAGATTATGAGGGAGAACAGGAAGTTTCGGTTGAAACCGTCCGGTTTCGGGCCGAAACGGGTAAGTTTCGGGTGAAACCAATATCGGTTTCGCCCAAAATCATTAAAAATATATATTTTTTAGTTTCGGACCTGCTATAGTGAGCAGGTCCGAACTCGTTTCGGTCCTGGTCGAAACCGATACGTTTCGGCCGAAACATATCGGTTTCGGCCGATATTGCCAACATTGATTGGTACAGAGGCCAAGAGTATTGGACAGCCAGTGAAAGAATTACCCTGATAGATTTCAGCTTTGCCACAGGAGCAAAAGTCTCTTGACAGTCAATTCTATATGTTTGTGTAAATTCTTTTGCAGCAAGTCTGGTTTTATACCGTTGTACCTCACCCTCTGCATTGTATTTGATTGTGTAAACCCATTAAGATCAAGTTGGGTGTCTTCTCTCAGTGAGGTAATCTAGAACCCAAGTGTCTTTCTTGTTCAAGGCATTCAACTCCTTGTCTATTACATGCTGCCATTTCGGATCTTGCACAGTATCGGAAAAGGAAGTAGGAACATGGGTAGAAGACAAATAAGAGAGAAAAGAGTCGTATCGAGGAGAAACATGGGAATAGGAAACAAAATTAGTGATGGGATACTTAGTAGTCTCGAACAATCTTGTTGACAGCAATGAGAAGATTTAGGTCATCAAAAGGAGGGGAGCCAAGTGCAGGAAGATCTAAAATGTTAGCATGATCTGGAATTGGCTGATCAGTAGAGGACATTTTGCTAAACTTCTTTCATCTATAAGTGATGATTGGCTTTTGCTTCTTAACACCTTTTGCATCAATCACAAGAGTTGGAGTATAAGCACCAGGAGATCCATCAGTGGCAGAGTCAAATAAAGGAGGTGCATGCAACGAGGAAATAACAGAAGAGGAGGGAAAGGAGGTAGGATGGTAGAATTCTTCTCATAAAGCTGAGTTCGGGAAGAATAGTAAGACTCAGATTCAAAGAAGGTAACATCTTTCTGAACAAGGAAACGATGAGAGACAAAATCATAGCTCTAGTAACCCTTCTGAGTAGAAGAGTAACCAAGAAAAACATCACGAATAACTCGTGGATTAAGCTTGGTGCTACCCGGACCCAAAGTACGGAGAAAACAAAGACAACTGAATACCCGAGGTAGAAGAGGAAATAAGGATTTGTTGGGAAAAGCAAAAGGGCAGCGACCACCTAAACACTCGGATGGCATCCTATTGATAATATGGTTGGTCGTATGAACTGCCTTAGCCCAAAAGGGTTTGGGCAGGTGCTGTTGAAAGAGAAGAGCCCTAGTAGTTTCAAGGAGAGGGTGATTTTTGCGTTCAGCCACACCATTTTGTTGAGGGGAATATGAGCAAGAAGATTCATAGAGGACACTGTCCCTCATCTTCAAGGAAAATATTGATACTTTTGCGAAGTATTCTTGGGCATTGTCAGAACAAAGAGTTTTCACCTTCGTGTTAAACCGAGTGCTAACCATCTTGCAAAACATCTGAACAACACGAGGTACTTATCTCGGGAGTGTAATGGATATAGCCAAGAACAACGAGAGTAATCATCAATGAATGTAACAAAATATATGTAGCCATCTATGGAGGGGACCGAATGTCCCCATAGATAAGAATGAACAAGCTCAAAAGGCATAAAACTTTTATTTATTGAAGGAGGAAAAGTTGTTCTACAATGTCTTGTCCACTGACAAGTTTGGCATGAAGGAGAAACAATGCCAACTGACTCAAAAAATGGAGGAAACAAGACTCAATGAACGGAAAGACAGGTATCCTAATCTAGAATGCCGCAAGATATTCTCCTGAGCTTTATTATCCAGTTGTGATGACATAGAGGATCGAAAAGCAACTAACTGTATTCGCCTGCACAAGGTAGTAAAGTCCATCTACTTCATAGCCAATCCCAATCATTTGCTTACTTTTCAGGTCCCGAAACATATAGTGAGAAGAGAAAAAGGTCACAGAACAGTTATATTATTTAGTAAGATTGCTCATTGAAAGTAAATTGCTGGAAAAAGATGACACATGAAGAGTAGGGGAGAGGGTCAAGTGATCAGAGAGTCTAATGGAACCTTTGCTTGCAATAGTAGCACAGCTACTATCATCAATGGTGACTTTATCTTGACCTGAGGATAAGGAATATGAATGAAAAGAAGTGGATATAATAGTCATGTAGTTAGTGGTGGCAGAGTCGATCACCCAAGAGTGTCCAGGGGATCGAGCCAAAGCACTCAAGGCAGCGCCATGTGTACCTGAGGAGAATGTGGAGGAGGATGCTGATGTAGTTTGCAAGGAGGCGTTGGAGAGTAACACTATCAGAGGAGGAGAGTATCGATGACTTTGAGGTAGGAGGCCCATCAGAGTTGAGTCACACCCATATTACTTCGTGGCGTCACTCCCCTTTTGTTTGTTCTGAGCTTAGCAGGCATCTTATCATTGTATTTTTTTCCAACAGAAATCTGAGTCCTGGTTTGTGCGGTCAGAATGAACATATTGTCTCCGCGCTTCTTGTCACCATTTTGAGAAGGCTTTGTAGTGACACTGGCAAGGGTAGAGTATTCTCCAACATCGGAATTTGCAGAAGTAGCAATCTTGCTTCCCATGACTTGGTGCTGTTGTTCTTCACTCAGAATTTTAAAGTAAGTCTGCTCCAATGAAGGCTCTGGAGCCATATTGAGAATTTGACCTCGTAGAGTCTCATATTCTGAGTTCAACCCACTCAAGAACTTCACAATCCGATCATCCTCTTGAAGGGCTAAATAGGTTTGTTGATCTATGAGAGATGTCCATCTACTAGTGCGGTAGACATCTAGCTCATTCCATAATGAGGTAAGAGCACAGAAATAGGCGGTCACAATAAGTGAACCCTGTTTCAACTCCTGGATCTTGTGACTCAGCTGATACAACCGAACCTTAGTTTTCTTTCGACCATAGAGACCGGCTAGAGTCCTCCACATATCTGCAGCAGTGGACTTGTGTAGAATTGTTGATTGAATCCCGGGACTAACAAAATCGAGAAGCCAAGACATTACCATGCTATTGTCACACCTTCAAGTAGGGAAGAGAGGGTCTAAAGGGTTCGGCATTTACTGATCACGAGTTAGAAATCCCAGCTTGTCACAACCGATGATATAGGTTTCTGCAGCTACTACCCTTGAAGGGAAATTATGCTTGGTCAATTTCTCCGATGTGATCTGCAGTGCAGTATGGCCTGTGGAGGCCATGGACACTGGCTGAACCATTGGAGAAGACATCCCAGAGGCGGTGAAAGAGGTATCCGCCATGTGGGAGTTGCCGATGGACGGATAAAGAGAGCGACCAGCAGCAGAGTAAATGGGCAGCTAGATGATAACGGCCCTGATCTGCAGATGAAGTCGCCCCGAACAATGTCTTGAACGGCCGCAGGCTAGGTTTTTTCCCTTTTTTTGTTTTGAAACAAGAGAACAAGGGACAAAAAGAAGAATATAGTTCTGCCCCAGAACTGGGACAGCAAGAAGAAGAGAGGTCCGGTCGATGGAGATATGGCGCAGCAGTGTAGAAACAGCAGAGCAAGGTAGTTTCTCGTGGAAGAGACCTCCCTGATCCACAAGATAGGCTGTTGAAGAGATCCTCCTGATCCGCAGAAGGGGCTGCCTTGCACAACCTGTGTTCTGGCTGCGAGTTAGGGTTCCCTTTTTTTCTGTTTTTTGTTGTGTGGAGCAAAAGAATGGGAGGGACAGGAGGGTTCTGCGTTGCGGTAGCAAGGAGAGGCCCTTAGGAGAGGTGCAGCCAGGAGAGAGGTAATTTCGGAAGTTCCAAGATCGGTCCGCTCTGATACCATGTTTGAATAGGGTGAGAGAGAGGCCGATGAGAGGAAGGAGGAGGTCGCGAAGCTGCCTCCAGGGTGGTCCGGACCCTCTATTTATACTAAGACTTAAATAATAATTTACATATTTATCTTCCTGAGCAAGAGCAACCAGAAAGAAGAGCAAAAATTACAAAAAAATCCTGTAACTTATAATATTATAAAAATATCCCTGTTTATTTACAGAGATGCCCCTGTTTTTCTACATATGTATATGCATCTGGATCCCTAGAAGCCACCCAGCTAAGTTGTATTACCTATTTTTCTGCCATGTGTTAGACTTTCAGGTAAACATTTTTATTTTATCTGTACATGTATCATATGTTCATTATAGGTCATTTTGCTTTATTTTTGTTAATTTTTCTGCCAAGATTTTCTCGAGGATGTTTCTTCTGCAGTCCTCTCCTGGACCTGTAGCTATGGCGTGACCTTCCTCGGAGATACATTATTGTTGTTTACCTAGGCTGCAAGTTTGAGTCTATTAACTCAATCCCACTTGTCAACTTGAGAATCAGGCTGGGTTGAACTTGATGTACACTGTGTTGGGTTGAGTTGCAAAGGGATGCTCAGCCTGACCTCTGTCAGTTTGGTTTTGGTTAAATACCCAGGCTGTGCAACCCAAACCACCAGAACCCACTTTTTAAAGCTGCCAACATTCCCAAATATATTGGCTCCCCTTTCTCAAAGATTTAGCTCAATTTTTTTTCTTCCAAATTCTGATCCCATGGTCTCATGTCTTTCTCCCCAAGCTATCAGGCCATGACTCCATTGACAAAGCACCTCACTGGTTTTTGCTCCCAGCACTCCGGCACCTTGCCTCCTCTCTGCCACCCTCCTGCCAACTCAATTTTCCTCATGGGACTAGTGATGGCAGCGAGCTGCTTCAATCTTTGGACATTAGTGCAGATAGGGTGAATGAAGGCAGCATCAATGGTTGTTTGATAGGGGAGTCAAGGAAGACAAGGACTGAGTGGCATGGTTACTCCTATCTAGGCACACATTTGCCTCTAGTACTGTAATTTTTTTTCTCTTATTTCTTCCACTCTGCACCCCTCCTCCAGAAATCAGTGGTGGGCCAATCCGTGTTGGTGGTTACCTTTTTCCACCCCCCTTCCACATCAGGCTACAGGGGTGGCCCTCACAACCTTGGGTCGGTTAGGGTTGGCCTCAATCTGAGCCAACCTGGTACTACTTCCAGCCTTATGCATATGTGGGTCCATTCACTTGGAAACAGGTTGCAGAAGTCCTGATTGAGACTTGTGTACTGAAACTATTATGTAATTTAGGTTTTATGTTTGCTTGGTATGTCAAGATCAGCTTTTTCCCTCCACTTTTACGTTATGGCTATACCAAACATGTATGGCATATTGTTTCTTTTTTCATTTCTTTTCTTAATTTGCATTCCATGTTCATTTTTGTATTTGCATTCTAAAGATTGGATACTGTTTTGTACTTACCTGTGGCCAAGATTAGCATGCAGCAGAATTGATGATGAACAAATGTTCAACTGTGATTTATTTGTTCCTCTTTGAAACACTGTAGCAAACAAAGTATTTGGATTTGAATTGATGGATACAAGTGTCCTGTGGCTTATGCTTGGTGCTCTTTGTTAACTAAAGTTTTGTTCAACTTGTATATTGCCATTTTCTTAAAGGGCATTCATCTATCTCACAAAGAAGGAAAAAAAGGGGGGGGGGGAAGAAGTCTAGTTTACCCTTTGTTTTTAAATCATTTTCTGTCCTGGAATATTCTATCTTTGAATTGTAAACTTTCCATCATTCCTGTAGTTTCACAGGACTGGAAGATGATGCAAATGGGTTGTAACACTTTACTGAATGTTCCTGCTTGATTATTTTACAGGGTCGCTGTAAGTTGAATGGAAAACCAGTGTATATACTTGTGGAGTGCGTCCAATAGATGTAATTAGGTACTTCCAATGTTTTGTAGCCTCTTGTTTATTAACTTAATGCAGCATTGTAATTGTTCAATAGTTCATGTTACATTATGCAAAATGATTTGATTACATATTGAGTTCATATCTCATGGATTGTCTAAGGTCAAAGGTTCACTTCTCATGCAACTGCACGGAGCCCTATCTTTCTGGAAAATAATCGATTTTCAGCATTCTATTACATTTACTGCTGTTGCATTTTTTGAAAATATTTTGAGATACCTTTTAAGGTGTCTGATACTTGTTGCTCTTTTCTTGTGACAATATGGTGCATGCTAGCTCTCAAGGATGGATTGCTATGGCTGATTTTGTTGGTACTTAAATGAAATGGTGGAATGAACATGTCATTGAAGTTAAAAAACAGAAGACAAACAAATGCCAAATAAAATGAGGTCAAGTGAGAGACTTAGAGCTTGGTTTGATGTACTTGTTCCTTGAAAATAACATTAGGTTATACTCTGACCAACTTATGTATCAACTCCCAATGACTCATAAGTTGGCAACATTTATCTGAGGAATCTTAATAATAATAATAATGATGATGTATTTTATGGACTCACATCATGTATTTTCTGACTTGGGACCGTAAAGTCTGAAACTGGAGCTGAGCTGTACAATATACTAAGATCACAGACAGGTCAGCAAACTATGAGCTGTGTTAAAATTTCATCAAGCGTAGTCCTGTCACTCCAAAGTTAATCAACTTACGAATTGATATACTTAAGTGATGTCCAGCATATGGGGTAGCATATCAGAGTCTTCATAGACAATGTTTTGCCTATATGTTAGGCACTCTTCCACGTGAAGAAATATGAATGGTAAGGTTTGGGTGACCATGCTGTGGGAAGATGGTCAGATGTGGTGAAACCCTTCTTGAGGTGAAAACATATATATTTTCTTCTTTATGATCACGGCTTTTATAAATTGGGAATTGGTCGAAATTAGCCTTGTGCCATGGTCTGATCCTAGTAAAAATGGCCATGCCACTCTAAGAGATAAAATAGGAGGCAGGGTGTTGGGGAGAAGCAAAATTACTAAACTTAGCAATCAGTTCTTGTTTTTGGTACATGCAAATGTTCATTCACAATTTAAGTTTTCAAGTAAAGCACCCCATCTTTGGGGTAATGTTTTGCCTAATTATCAGATTGGGGACAAACCCCAATGTGGATATGCAAGTCCTTAGAATCAGCTTCAGAATTCACTGGAGTAGTGAACCATATTAATGCTTGTGGTTTATTAACAATGCACTAAACATACTGAGGGGGGGTTGATTTTTTTTTTTTTTGGCCCAGATGTGTGTCATCTGTCGGTAACATTTAGTATTGACCATAGTTGTCAAGGAGACAAGGTGATCCAAGGCGTTCATGGGGACCTTAAGTGCTTAGGCATTGCCTAAGCGACACCTTGGCACCTTTTAAAACCCCAAAAATATATATCCTCAATATACAACTTATGAATAAGATATATGAAAAAATTATAGATTTTAATATTAAAAAATTGGAGAGAGAGGGAAGGGAGAGGGGGCAGAGAGAGAGAGAGAGAGAGAGAGAGCGAGAGGTATTGGAGTGTGTGGTGCCCGATCTATCTATGACTCTGCCTCACATTGCAGAACCCCCCCAGCCCAAAAAAATTTAGGGGGTATGATAGGCTATGCCTAGGCTAGGCAACCCAAGGCACCCAGGCGGGGGGGCGCCTTACTCACCTTTCTTGGTTGCCTGGGGTGGGGGTGCAGAAAGGCGTGCTGATGCCTTGGCCCCATAAGGGTGCCTGGTCGTCTAGGCGACCACCCTGACAACTATGGTATCTGACACATTCCCTAGTAGTAAGAGGACAACTGAGACACATTTCCATAAGGTTTATTTGAAGATCAGTTCCCCAGTCACTATATAACTTCCTAGTGTAGTATATTTGTGATTTTTCTGTCCCTCAGATATATGTTGCTGCAATTAATTATGGTTTGGTTTTCACAGCATTCAATTTCACGTGTTTTTTTGACATCGGAAGCCTTTTGGGCTACTTATTGCTCAGCTTTGATGGTAGATTTCATACTCACTGCTCCTGCAGGCTATATCTTCCCCTCTTTTCTTTAGGAATGCAGTTACCAGTGTATAGCTTTCCACTGCAACTATGTCTTGTGCAATCCTGTTGAAATTGATATGGAATTCTTTTGGGCTTCCATGGGCAGATGTGGCTACAAATGGAAGGATGGCGTTGGAGGCATGCTGATTCAGCATCTGATGATTTTTCCACCCCTCCCCCCACTTTTCCCTTATTCAATGATCTTAAATTAAATGATAGAGAGAGATAGAGAGAGAGAGAGAGAGAGAGAGAGAGGATGTAGCGTTGTTGCACTAATTCTGTATTTCTGCCTTCTAGTTTATTTGGATGCTTCGAACTATGAGGAGAAACCTTCTCTCTCCCCCCCTCCGTTTTTCAGTGTCAAAAATTTTTGTCAACGCAATTTTTCCTTCCAGGAAGATGAACCTTGCTTCTTATGTCATTAAAATTTATTGGGTTAGCTATGGTGAAGCTATGGCATTAAAATTAACTCAATGGAAGAGTGCTTAGAGAATACATGATTTTGACATTTTGATTCATCACTTTACGCATGAGTAAGGCTCGTCGCACACTCAATAAGTTTCGTTGCACACCCATGGTGTGTGTTTGCAGACTTAATTGCCGTAGATACCCTTGATATGCCCTGTATGTTTGTAGTTATACCTACGTGGTTTTCAGGCCGTCGGAAATTGTTAGGGCATGTGAAATGTCGAGAATGCCCCACCTAGAGAGAGAGAGGGAGAGAGTGGCCTCGTTGCCAATGCGGTTGGAGGAGAGGATCCTCGACGAATGCGGAGGCCAGAGGTTGAAGGTTGATGTCAGAGGAGAGGCTCTCGTAGGTGGCGAAGGTGAAGGGGGCGACGATGGACAGGGTTTGCTGAGTATATAATATTGGCTTCGTCACCTACGATCTTATATGGACCCCTTCACCTTCGTCACCTTCTTCACGTAGTGGCCGATCGATTAGGTTTTCAATCTTTTCTGAAAACCTAATATAGACCCGGCCAGTGAATGCAACCCGTCAAGCCTTTAGTTTGAATATTCACACGAGTTATAATTAATGAGTCGCATTATTGAGTTGCATAATGCATGGTTCCGCCCTATTTGATTTGGAAATAAGGGAAGAAGTATATATATATGTACGAGCACCCACACAGGAGTCTACAGTGCTATCTCATCACAACCTTGTGCATAATGCATGATCACATGTCACCTTCTGCACACAGGCTAGTGGGGTGCATCGTATCCGATGTTAATTAATACAATAGGCATGCATTGCAATATGGTAATTATGCCCCTTGATTTGTACGGGAAGGTGCACGGCGTCGGTGGTAGACATGGCCACCAAACCAATGCCAAAGTCAAGAAGTGGTGTCTAACCGCGAGAATCATGGTGTGAGGAGGGGGGCACACACGAGGGATGGGACTAAGGAGAGGTGAGGGGAGCTGCTATAAAAGAATGGACAAGTTCATTAGAAATACACGTAGGGTCGCTTTGACAGTGGAGTTGTCGGACGGGTTATCGCAATCGATGAGAGAGGAGGGTGAGGCCCACGTGCTCTTCTCACACATAAGTCTCCTAACCGAGCCCGGTTAATTTGTTCGACCCTCCGGGTCGAATAAGCTAACTCGACTCGGATGTCAAAGACGTCATATAGAGAATAACTCACCTCGTCGGAATCTCAAAATTCGATCTCATCGAATCCTTCTTTCACTAATATCAGAGCAAGTGCACGATCTTCATTCCGCTCGACACCGTTGCATGATCAGATGTCAATTTATGCACACAACTGGTGGGGTGCATCATCATCCTCTCTTTCTCTCTCTCTATTACATACGTAATGTTCCCCTGAATAAGATAAAACTTCATAACGTTTGTTCTAATTAATTAAACAAACATAATATTTGACAAGTAATGCATGCAGTTCAGAAAAAAAAACCCAAGACGTCGATTACCGGATCTTCTTCAACATCATCTCACTTGGCTTTATAGGCAGCATATATAACATAACATGGAGGAGCACTACACAACACTAATTATTTTCTCTTCTTGGATGATGCAAAAGACGAAGGCCGGCGAGATTTGTATATATTATTACTTCCACTCGATGTATATATATATATATGTATACGTGCCCCACTGATCAGATCAGACATTTCAAATCGGAGAAAAAGTTGAACAACGGAGCCCACGCACGCTCTTCGTAGCTAATAATAGCAGTGGCCACTAAGCATGGAGAAGGGAGATTTAGATAGATTTCTGCAGCAGTCGTACGTACGTGTGAAAGAAGTAGAATCTGAAGAATTTGAAAAAGTAGAATCCTCTATATATATATATATATATATATAGTAGGCAAGGAGACAAACTAACTAAAAATGCTCTTGCCTTCAGCTTAATTTCCTCTGTATTAATGTCCTTACGCAGTTTTCTAATCTATACATCACCCAACGCGCAAGTAGAGAGCAGTGATGATTTCAGATGGAATTCACCCAACCCCCTCTCCCCTCCATCTGAAGGGTATTGAGCCAAGGAGATCAAAGCACACGATCCATCATATGGTTCTGGGTAGGTTCTTAAGTTTTGAAAGGCAGATCATGTGGGAGATCTTCTACCTACGCTTGCATTTTTATATATACATATGCTTGATTTGGTGGCAGCAGGGAGAGGTTGGATCTCACACACACAGAGAGAGAGAGAGAGAGAGAGAGAGAGAGAGAGAGAGAGAGAGAGAGAGATGCCTCTGTCGCCATGCATTGCTGATCTGGGAGGACACTTGATGGATGATTCGTCACTGCTGGTCTTTCATAATTTGAGATTCCTTGTCTCCTTGGGCACCAAAGCCTAGCTTGTCAGGAAACAGCCTATAGGGGAGCTAGCCTCTGCATATAGATATGGCCAGCTGCAATGGCTAAGGACACCTGCCCTCCAAGAGCCTAAACCTGCAAATACGAAGATGGCCAATTAAGGAGGGGACTGCCTTAAAAGAACAGGGCATGCGCACCGTATTAATGTGATAGAATTACATATGGGTACGTACGTACAGAGCACTGCATGTATGCTAATTAATAAACGGCTACCAGCTTGCCATGAAAATACAGAAAATACAATAAACCAGGCCATCTTTAATGAAGATTCTCAAAAGGGAAAAAAAATTGCCTGTGCAAAAGAAAATGAAAGCAAGGATCTTGTTTTCTTTATGCATAACAGATCATATGCATCAGTCCTGCATAACTGTACTAACGTACGTAATTCAGAAAAAAAAAGCAAGTTAATTAGATCATAGAGCATAAAATTGCAGGATCCATGCATGAGTTCTCGCTGGCTTTCAATTCCACATCCGCAGGTTCCAAGAAAATAACTGTGATTAAATTTAACCACACACACACACACACAGAGAGAGAGAGAGAGAGAGAGAGAGAGAGAGAGAGAGAGAGAGAGAGAGAGAGAGAGAGAGAGAGAGAGAGAGATCTTACCATTTCAAATATCCCATAAGACTATGCATAGTTTCCCGATCGATGTCACAGATTTTACCACGATTCCGAAAGGAAGAGAGATTGTGGAGCATCGACGGCGGTGTGGCATCCATGTCGAATTCCACCCCTTTGGTCTCTCCTTGTAGTTTCCCACAGCTTTATTGAACTGCAACTTGAGGACCCCCCTTAACCCAAACCAACATGGGTTTAGTGGTTAGGGCTAGAGATATGATGCAGTTCAAGAAAGCTGTGGAATATCACAAAGAGGGCCATCCCATCTGTAGACAGAAACTGATTAGGGTTTGGAAAGCTGATCAGGGGTTGGGTTTGGGGAAGAAAGGTGGGAAGCTAGATGCAGCTAATGAACTAACCACTGATGGCATTAGGTGGAGAGGGATGAAGGTGGTATTTATAGGAGACCATCGAGGTGTATATATATATATATAAATGAAAGAGGCTATTAATTTGTTTGTGTAGGTTAGAAAACGTACCAAAAGAAAATTAAAAAAAGGTTGTAGGACAAGGAAAGCCTATCAATCCCAAGAAGAATAGCGAGCTCAAGACAAGTTGCTCTCTTCTTCTTCTTCTTCTTTCGACTCTCATGATCTTCCTTCCTTTTCTTTGTATCAGTACTCCCAATTTCAACTTCCCCCTCGGTCTCTTTCGCACATTTCGTCTTCATCTTCCAAGTGGTGGGTGCCTCTGTAGCCATTTCTTTAATTATTGTCAATTTGAAAAGAGAACGGTGATGAGACCCTGATTAGTATATCCCACTATATATATATATATATTGACATGGGGTATATTGACATGGGGTTGGTATTGTTTTCATGATAAATAGACTACTTAGCGTACGTACGTGTTGGATGACAGTGGGATAGAGATGGGTACTTAATCACATTAATTCAATTCACAAGCATGCATGCGATTGGCAAACAGATCCACACGTGCGTGTGAAGATTGATCTCTCTTTGGGAAACTAGGAATGGGCTAGGGATTATGAAAAATTGTATGCAAAAGTTTACCTTTTGAAATTTCCCCCCCTCGAGATTGGTTATTTAAAAATTAAATATTTCCAGAAAATTTTTGGATTTTTGAGTGAAAAAATTACCTAAAAAGATTCCTACCTCAAGACTGAATAAAACATTTTCGTTGGCGAAAAATCAAGCTTCGCCGATGGTGGTGTCGAGACTTGGCTGCATGATATCTGCTGAGCGGGGTCTTGGGAGGACCTTGTCGTGCTCTCAAACTGGGTAGTCCAAGGCAACCACCACTTTGAGAGGATCTTGTCGAGCTTCCTCATACAAGAGAAGTTCTCACAGGTGTGAGTGTTATCTGAGAAAACCCTCTGACGCTCAAGTTAGTAGGCACTTCAGTAGAAGGAAGAAAGGGGGCTCTCTCTTGTGGAAGATGTCCAGGGGTAGCTGGAGTAGCTTGACGATAGTAGAGAAGGGGAGGGAGAGCCTTTTCTAAGGCGTGCGGCTCCAGAGTTGGTTAATAGGAAGAGAACATTAGGAATGCGAACCCGGCCCACTGGGCTTCTATTCCTCTCTAGGTGGGTCGGATTGCTTTCGCAATGCGGAGTTTTCTCGTCACTTGGGCATACTTTGAGGAGGCTGTGGAGACCTCCTTGTATAAACACTAGGGTGATTGAGAGGCGATGAGGCTCTCATTACTGAGGTTAAAAAGACGTTTAGGGTGGCCAGTTAGATTGACACAGTTTACGGGATATGTAATGTAACGCGGCCTTTGGGAAGAGATGATGATCTGCTCTCATTTTGATGACAATTGGGTTCTTCGAAACCATGCGTCTATCGCGAGTTTAACGGGATGTTGACCGTGTGGCATGGACTTAGCATAATGCTTGCTTTCCCATGCATCTTAGGACGGGAGTGCAGATATGCAGGGTGGCCGCAGTGCTCCTAACCGGGCTCTTGTTTTTGATGTGATGCTTTATGGTCCCCTAGGGTAGGTTTGACCGTGCCAGTTGACTTGCTGCAGTTGCTTTGCTTTGGTACTTGCATGGCCAGGGGCAATGCTGGGACCATCTACGAAAGTGGTGGTTGTGGAGGTCCTGTCAGACGTCCTTCAATTGTGTCGTGCAAGTGGGAGGTTAATGCACAGTGCCGATCTCAAGGTGGCTTAGAACCTTAGGGCCGAGCTAAAGTTCTAGGCCTCCTGAGAGTTGGGATTGAGATAAATCTTGAGACCTCTTGGTGCCTTAGGGTCGAACTAGAACTCTAGGGCACATCTTGAGGGGTGGGGCTGAGTTAAATCTTGAGGCCACCTAGTGCCTTAAGGTCGACCTGGAGCTCTTAGTCTTCTAAGGGTTGGGGCCAAGTTAAATCTCGAGGTCTCCTAATGTCTCGGGGCCAAATTACATCTCCAGACCTCCTAAGGGTTAAGGCTGAGTTTTCTCTTGAGACTTCCTAAGGTCTTAGGGTCGAGTTAAAGCTCTAGGCCTCTTGAGAGTTAGGTTTGAATTAAATCTTGAGGCCTCCTAATTCCTCATGGCCAAATTAAAGCTCTGGGCCTCCTAAGTGTTGGGACCAAGCTAGTTATCTCTCAAGGCCTCCTAATGCCTTGGGGCCAATTAAAGATCTAGCCCTCCTGAGGGCTAGGGCTGAGTTATCACTCAAGGCCTCCTAATGCGTCGGGACCGAGTTAAAGCTCTAGGCCTCCTGAGAGTTGGGGTCGAGTTATCTCTCGAGACCTCATAATGGCTCGGGGCCGAGTTAAAGCTCTGGGCTTTTCTGAGCTAATACTTTGGCACTCCCCCTTACAAGCTTCCAGCCTGGCGAAGGGGCTTTCCTCCCAGCATTAGGCTTGACAAAGGGGCACCTGGGCTCCTATCTATAGTCCTACTTTAGTGGGCCCGTACAGTCCTAGTGGGCTGCATAGTGTTGTTGGGCCATCTAGAAGGCAGGCAAACACACTTGCCCTCCACCCCCCAGTCCCAAGTTAATTTGGCTTGGGAGTAGAGCTCGTGCACAACTCATGGCACATTCAGGGACTAAGTCCTCTTCCATGACTTCCCTTTCGGGAGGGGCTGGTTGGCACATGGAGGGAATTGGTGCACTCCTCGTTACAGGTTTATGAAGGGGATTGGTATAATCCTCTTTTTAACCACACGAAGGGGCTCAGTGCACTCATTTTAGGTGCATGGAGGGGGCGCACAAAGGGACTTGGTGCACTCCTTGTTATAGGCATAGGGAGGGCTTGGTGCACTCCTCATTATAGGTGCACGGAGGGACTTGGTGCACTCCTTGTTTTAGGTGCATAGAGGGGCTTGGTGCACTCCTTGTTTTAGGCTCACAGAGGGGCTTGATGCACTCTTTTTTTTTTCTTCATGGAGGGTTGTCCTCCTAGCTTTTAGCTTGGCGGAGGGTATCTCTCCTTGTAGTGTGATTTGGTTGAGATTGGTGGGGAGGAGACAAACATGAAAGTAGAAAGAGTTTGGCTTGCTGCACACCCTGGCTGTGCAGCACCTTTAAAATTTTTTTTATTGATTTTTTTTGAAGTGGCTCCCAAGGTACTCTAATTTGGAGTGCAAGCAATGTCACCATTCGATTATCCAAAAAAATTAAAAATGAAACATATCAATTTTTAAAAGAATGGGCCTAATACTATTCATTTGATCTGGTTTATTTATTTATTTATTTTTTGGGAAACCAATGGTGAGGTGACTTGCACTTCAAGTTAGATACTTTGGGGGCCACTTCAAAAAATTTTTAAAACCAAAATTAAAGGCCCTACATGCCTAGGGTGTGCAACACACCCTGGGTGTGCAATGAGCCTTACTTAAGTAGAAAGGCAGGAGGTGCTAGAAGAATAGAGGGCGTATGAAATATATATATCTTAAGGCCATGGCGGTAAGTTGTACAATAAGGGAAGGTGACTGGGGCACACCCACAAGCTCACTGATGATTACTGTGCTTGCTTTTGGGAGGCAAGGTGTGTGCACGTAGCGGGAGTAGACCAATGCCAGCATGCAGGGGACTACCGACGATTGGTGGGGATGATGTTGTTGGTGACTAGCACGGGCCAATGGGTCATTTGAGGGCCCTTGGAGGTGTGTTGTCCAGGTGAAGCGGGCTTGGGGGCAGGTAGGTAGGAGCCACAAGGGGACCGTTGGAGAGGCAAACAGAGTGGGTGAGCCTGGTGCAGCTTGTAGGCGAGTCGATCTGTCAGAGATGTCACAAAACAACCATGGCGATGCAGCTATTAGTGGCCATGTTCGGCGTCTCCAGGGGCCCTACCTGTGATGGTGGAATGAGAAAGAAGAAAGGGGGGATGGGATTTCTTATTTTGGCTTCAGCTTCTTCTTTTGCGCCCCTTCTAGGTGGGTAATGTACTGGGATACCTTTGGGTCAAGGAAGGGGTTCCTGAAAGGAAAAGGCCGAATAGATCAAGGTTGGCACCATAGGTATATATGTAAGGTTTCGATAAGAGAATCAGCGGAAGTCCACGAAACCTTATGTGCATATTGTTGTCGGTGTTCAAAATTGAACAATTAATGAAAATCCCGCGATAGGAAGAACAGTTCTTTACATTTGCGGGGTCAAAAAAACTCCCAAAAACTTGAAGATGAATGAGTAGTGGATCTCAGAGTCGCAAGCTGTTCAAGTGTACGACTTCTAGATATATCCACACGAGCACCAGATGCAGACAAGATCTCCTTCGCGATCTCTAAACGCTGACCAGATCTCAATTCCACCATCCACAGGGAAGAGGAGAGAGAGAGAAGGGGGCACCCTCAGGAGAGAAAAGGAGGAGAGGGGGGTGGCGAGGGCTAAAACAGAGGAGGTTGGCATAGGGTTTAGCCTTTCAGTGTATATTTATAGACACATGATATTTTTTATAAAAATCTAATAATTGTCTATAAAGTCCATCCATCTCAGTCTATCCAGAACTCTATTGTGTCTGACCCTCTAGGCCAAAATGTCTATTTGATTTTCCAACCCATTAAGTTAAGAACCATTCTTAACTTAATAAATATAATCCATTATCCAATAATGGAATTAACAGATTTTCTAATCACGAAAGATACCAAGCAATGCCTCATGGTCCCAAATGACACTGGGGATAAGCAACCCACTTTAAAACTTTTTCGCCTATAGATTTCACATAAATATAGACCTTCATTCAGACAATGTCCCTATCGGGACTAGGGTATGTTGTTACTATCAAACCCTATTAAGTCTTGGCTCAACTGAACTCTCTACTCCAAAAGGTTCACTAGAAAACTCCTTTTCCCATACCCTGATCAGAGATTTTTGACTACATATCCATAGAACATTCTCTCTCTTATATCATACTGAAAGTGAATGATTCCTTATTATCCAACTAATTTGCCTTCGCAAGAATTTTACTGAGTTCGAATAACTGGCTATACAGGACCATAGAGCTGAAGTCCACAAGTCAGTAATCAAATACCTAATAGTCCTCAAGCAAGACATCTTTAGTGACTCAGATCTAAGATGCAACTGTATTATTGAGAGAATAGAATACCTTGATTGACAGTTAGTAGGATTACCATTTAGGGATTTTAGGTCATGTCAAATCAATGTACTCATTCTACTAATGAGCACACACACACGTACTTCAGTGTCACCACACTGATGACTATGAGAATAGTCACACCCATTACATGAATAAGTATCATGTGTGCCACTCTGTCCGGATCTTCAATACCCCTTCTTAAAGATCTTATGACTGGGAGCATTAAAAACACGTGTATTTGGATGACTAATTTCATTATCATAATCTCATTATGATTCAGTCATCATTACACATGTTCAGGGACTTCATTACATTCAGGTCATAAATATATATTAAATATAATGAAAAAATATCATTATTATTATAAATAAAAATGAGATATTACAAGAAATGACACCATCACAAATCATGTGATTAGCTTGCAGGGCATACATTTCTATCAATCTCCCACTTGCACTAAAGCTAATCACCTACATGCTTGATCTTCATTAGCCCATGGTGACGCTCGAAGACATTTTGAGACAAAGACTTAGTTAATGGATCTGTAATGTTATCACTGGAAGACACTATATGTTGTAACATATCTTCTAACTATAACGTCTCTGATCAGATGGAAGTGCTACTAAATATGCTTTGATTTCTGATGAGACATCGGCTTCTTTGATTGTGTAATCACCCCATTGTTATCGTAAAACATGGGGATTGAATCATAGATGCTCAGAATAACTCCCAGCTCTTTGATGAACTTTCTTCATCTAAACTACCTCTTTAGCCTCCTTAGCAGCAGTAATATACTTAGCCTCGGTCATAGAACCAGTAGTTGTGTCATGTTTGGAACTTTTTCAACTTAATGCCCTACCATTCAAGGTAAAACCAAACCCTTAAGTTGACTTACGGTTATCTTTATTGGACTGAAAACCCGAGTCAGTATAACATCGAAGTTTCAAGTCCTCTCCTCCATAAATCAGAAACATATCTTTAGTTCTTCTCAAGTACTTACGGATACACTTCACGGCCATCCAGTGTTGTTCATCTGAATCTGCATGATATTTGCTCGTAACACTTAAGACATATGTTATATCACACCTCGTACATAGTATAGCATATATGATGGATCTTATAGCAGAAACACACTACAAGAAAAAGCAGGATTAGCGACGAAAAAATTCTGTCATTGACCTCTAATCTGTCGCTGAAGACTTTAGCGATGGATTTGCGACTGATCTAAATTAGAAAAGAATTATCAACAACTAATATAAATTCTATCGCTAATTCATCCCTGATTAGCAATATAAATTAAAATCCATCGCTAATTGGCCACAAATTAGCGACAGATTTGTGAGGAAATTTTTCGATCCCAAATCCGTTGCTAATCCGCGACCGATTAATGGTGGATTTTAATTTTCGTCGCTAATCATATCAGGGATGAATTAGCGATGAAATTTGTATTGGTCACTGATAATTACCCGATAATTAACGACATTCGCTAATCGACTGTGAATCTGTCGCTAAAGTCTTCAGCGACAGATTAGAGGCCGATTAGAGATAGAATTTTTCTATCGCTAATCTCACCTTTTCTTGTAGTGGCATATGGTACCCTACTCATGTATTATCTCTCTTCAAGAGTCTTAGGGGACATCTTCTTGGGGAGGTAAACTCCATATCTCATAAGTATGAGACCCCATTTGGAGTTTTTCATGTCAAACCTTTTGACAATGGACACTATGTACATTAATTTGGATAAGCCTAACATCCTATTTGATCTATCTCTATAGATCCTATATAATCCCCAACACATAAGATGCTTCACCCAAATCTTTCATGGAGAAGTTCTTAGACAGTCATGTTTTAACTAACGACAATATAGTTACATCATTCCCAATGAGTAGTATGTCATCCACATATTGTGCCAAGAAGGTGATTGGTGTGTTTAAAAATTAGTTTTATAAAGGGCAACTAAAATATTGCTATGAAATATTAGAAAAATGGTGTGATCGCTAGTGATCGAGGATCTCGAAGATTGAATAAAAAGATGATCACGTTAAGAAAAATACCTTGGATAGTGGGAGATGTGTGAGGTTCCAACTTTCTCTTCCCTCGGCCGGCCGATGAAAAGAGTTTTACTTTGATTACCCTTGCAAAAGAAAAAAATAATTATCAAGAAAATTAGATTATAATAATTAGTGTAGTATCAATCCTTTAAGATGAGATATGATGAAATCTTGATCAATACATATCTTGTTGGTGTTGTTGAAAGCCCTTTTTGATACAAAGGGTGGATAGATGGTATGATGAATGTAGAAAAGATGTGCAAGAGTTGTAGTAAAGGAGATTCTCAATGAAGAGAGAAATAATCAAACCAATTGATGACGAATGCAACTAGAAGATTGAAAATCTAATGAACTAAAAGAGAGAATATAGTAAGAAAAGGCTTATTATGATGATATAAAGCTTCTTCAAGATCTCCAAAGACTTCAATAGACTCCAATCGTGCTCAAGGGGAAGACCTCCTTCCTTCAACCTTTTAACGATTTTTCTCCATAATTTTGAACTTTCCAAGACCCTTTTAACCCTTCAAGGGGGGATTTATTTATAGAAGAAGTAATTTGCACTTAAAATCGTGGAAAAATAGGAACTTGGGTTCCAAACAAATTAAGGTTGGAAAACACTTCCAAAAAGAACTCTTCTTGCCTTGGGAAACCTTAGAGTCCTTGTTCTTTATGAAGAAGAATCCCAACCTGAGGTAATTGAACAATTGGGCACGGAATGGGACACTGGGCTATGAGGACAAAATGTGTCAACTCGACTGGATGCCAATTGAATCACGTCTCTAGGGAATGACGTGAATTAGAGGGAGTTAATTATCGAAAGAAAATCTGAATATATTGGAAAGCTGAATGACATCTTAGGAAACATACGTGATTTGAAATGATACGTGTCCTCTATCATCAACGCGATTTAAACAAATACGTAATTGAATGAAATTGCAACTCGTTAATCATTCAGGATTAGGAAGCCGAAACACGTCGAGCAGTGCTGATGTGATTTTTAGAATTTGCATCTAGGAGAGCTGACGTGATTTAGAAAGATGAATCACATCCATAAAGGGTGACACCTTTTAAGAAATATAAAAAAATTAAGAAAAATGGAGAATAAGTTCTCAAATGATTCAATAATGAGAACTATTTTGGGGTATTATGATATGATATGAGATTTACTTAATGTAATGTCAAAAGTAGCATGTCTACCGCTGCTCCATCTTGGCATTTGCTTTGCAAGGGAATGAAATGAAATGAAGTGGATTGAAAAGTAAGTGCTAAGGTGTGATGAGACACGCTCTCAACAACACATGATTGGAATCTTTCTAAAGTTTCAATGAAGCAACCTCAAGAAGGTTCTCCAAAATTAACAATTGTTTAGATAAAAGAATAAACAAGAGAAGGGATAGCATGCACGTAGACACAAATAAAGAGGAAAGCGAATCAACTTCTACGTGGGGGAGTGCCCTAGGTCACAAACCTGTATGTTTCATCTTTGGGGAGTGCCCTAGGTCACAAACCTGTAGGTTTCATCTTTGGGGAGTGGATACCGGTCAATATTGACGTGCTGCAACTAAGGTGGATCCAAAGAAATAAGGATGAATATCTAGCGACAAGATAAAATCCAAACAAGGGTATTTTCAAAGAAACGTCTCAAAATGACAACAAAGAAAATTGAGTACTCAATTCAGAATGGAATATCTCATATCGATATGACTCAAGATCCAGTGGTTCTCAAAATTGAATTAAATGGATGACCTTTCACAGTTATATCAAAGTCCTATATGAATGCATGTTAAGTTTAAAGGAAAAATTAAAACATATTAAAATAGAAAGTAATCAAGGATAATATTGTGAAGTTGTCAAGATTGAGTCAAGATACCATTTCTGCAAGCTGATATTGAGCTGAAGCTCATTTATCTGTGCATCAATTCACAAAATGGAATCATTATCTCCTACACTACAACAACTTAATGACATATTCGTGTGACTAAGATTCCTATGAAATCATCATTTTTTTGGTTAATGGGGAATTTAAATTTCATATTCATCAAAACTATAAGGTCCTTGATATGATATAATAGAGTAAATACCACAGAGTAGAAATGCATTACATGAAATGAATACAAATGCAATGATGATGGTGGGATTATCACGTTGGGACTAAGAATGAGCCACAATGGAACTAAAAATGCACTCACCGTGGGACCAAAAATATGTAACATGCAAATTATATCCGAACGGTGGGATTAATGGAAACAACAGTGATGATGATGCCATGATGAGATAGGGATATCAGTGAAATCTTGCAATACACAACGGGATTGATGGCTGCACTTCAGGGCTCAACAACTCTCATTAGGACAAAATACCTTCTTTTCGTCATGCACTAAAAACTGTTAGCAAAATAACATGAAAGGTAGCAAACAATGAATATTCAAGGAAATTATAAATGGTGTCATATAAGAATGATGCAAATTAAGTTCCAAAACATGTCTAGAAAGATTGACATGATTCAAGTTCCATCACACATTCATGCACAAACTATCCGTGCTCGCTTGTTATTGATACTATGAGGATGGTGAATTTGGCATGTGGTTGATCATGCTGCCAGGGCAAAGGCAAATTAAGCTAGAAGAGGAGTGATGCTCAGAGCGGTGGGGAGAGTTAGAGAGATATGGTATACCAACTCTCGATACTTGATATATGATGTACATGATGAAAGCTTCAGTTGAATGAAAAGAAAGTTTGTTTTTGTTTAATTCTTTGTCCCAAGTTCTTGATCCTTGTTTTGTCTCCTGCCTTCAATATACTTGTCCCTGTATGACATAACTCGAACAAACAAGTTAGCTTGTATGTTCTGAGTTGGCCCCTTGCTCAATGAGCAAATGCCTTTATTAACTAAGGCAAAAGGAAATTGATGGAATCAACATGCAAATATGCGAATGCAAATAAGAATTAAAAGATGCTAACATGTAATATGTGACATGTGAGGGCTATAGAGCCTCAAACAGTTAAAGAGAGGGTGTAGGGACCCTGAGTACACCAAAAGGTTTACAAGAGAAGAAGAAAGAAAGGGGAGGAAGGGGGCCTATGTGACGACCCAAGATCCAGACACCGGGAAGAGCCCGATACCATTTGAATCCTGGCCCTTCGCCCACGAGCCGGAGAGCTCAGAAGGGCTAAAAGGAGTGTGGAGGTATAAAGAAATAGGAAATAAAGCAAGACAATTCAATAATTAATAGAAATAAATAATCTAACTATAATAAGGAATAGGTATAGTCCAACAGAAGTACAGTCTAAGGCAGAAGAACGTACCCAACACCGAGTGAACACTCAGCCCGGCGAACTGGCAACTAAGAACCTCAGCACAGCACCCTTGAACCTCGAAGAAGAACCACCACACCTTAAACGCAAGGGTGAGTCTCTTGTCACTGGCTCAGTAGGGGTCCCGCGGAACCCCAACCGTAAACAACGACGGTAGCGGAAAGTAACAACAACAGCAGGAACGACACTTGGTGGCCGGGAAAATCTCAGCTCTACAATTACTCGTATTGTACTAGAAAGCACGCCCTGATCTTGAGTCGGGGAAACACCGATCTAACGGAAAGGCCTCTGGCTACGCAGCCAGAAAACACACCCCGACAACCCTGTCGCGGAGGCCCGTCTCACAGACAAAGGCCCAGCCCAAGACCACTCGGCCTAGGAACATGGTCACGACCTCGCCGCCATGAAACCAACACCATCTAGGAAAAACCCTCGGTGACGCTCATCGAAAACCCTAGACTTCTACCACGGGAACACACCCGGAAACTACACGTAAAACTATGTCTCGCAGACGGGAAATAGAAACTTGAGTCACGTAAAACTCACGTCAAGTGATAGAAGCACTGCCCACCAAAAGTAAAGCCGGATGCGTCCACTGACGTCTTAGTCCGCGCCTCAAGTGTCTCTCTACGACGCCCCAAGCGGAGACAGAGACACAATAGTAACCAGTACCACGAAGAAGGACTAGCTGGGGTCGCGCTCGTCAGCACGGGTCCGACATCCCTCAACTAAGTGTACGCACACAGACCATGCACCCTAGGTCAGATCCTCTAGCTGGTTCTTCCCCCGAAGCCCGGACTCAGGCTACACGTGGGGGCCCTACGGTAACCAGCCTAAAAATAGTCTCTCTCGGGTAAGCCGCTCCACCACTCCCGGGTGGGTCAGCACATGCGTGCCGTAAGAAGTTTGCGACCAGTGGGAGGTCACTAAACGTGAACATAGAAAGCCACGCACGCACCCATCGCGAGTAACGCGGAGTAACAGGTGGCTCGACACCACCGGACTCTGGATAGCCCACTAGACCTACTAAATCTAACGGTCCTTGAGTCACACGACTCGGGGTCAAGACCGTCGAACCGGGATGGCTCCATGCCGTCAATCTGGCCTCTCCCTAGGTCTAAAACCATGGTGGCATGAATATCGAGGTAGCTCACAAGCCGTCAAGGTAATCCCTCATCCAAGGGACACACGGAAAATCTCCAGCCCCAGGCTGGTTGACTGGACCCACAGTCCAAGGCCACACACATGGCCCACTCGGAAACCACCTTCCGGAGAAACCCACGACGTGCAGGGAAGCCCCACCGCACTCATACGGATACACGGTGACTCTATCTAGCGAGAACACGAAAGCCCGAAACCCATGGGGTCACCCGGACCCTCCAAACCTACGGACATGCTAATCGAGATAACACGGTACCTCCGGACACCCAAAAACACGGTCACGGCTAACACGGGGTGTCTGGGACATCTACGGGGTCACAAACCCATAAGGGGCTCAATCTTGGTCCCACCAGGGCTCAAGACAGCCCAAACAAGACACGAAAGATAGAGGACATGAACGCGCAACTATCTGGGTCACGTTCAGAACGCATAACTTTAGAGCATCACGTTCTTAAAGAAGAACGTGCCCCTCACCTGGGTTGCGTTCAGAACGTGCAACTTCAGAGCATCACGTTCTTAAAAAAGAACGTGCTCCTCACCTGGGTCGCGTTCAGAACGTGCAACTTCAAAGCGGCGCATTCTGAACTGCCTTACTGTTCATCTTCCTCGATGAACGCGCTAGCGCGATACGTCACCTTTATGAAGAACGCAGCCACTGTGGTGGGCGTGTTCTCGACCCAAAACAGAAATGGCAAATCCATCGGAAAAAACCCCATTCCACGCCCCATTCACACCCATGTGAAGGAGAAAATAAGGGGAAACCACTCCCCAACCTCTCTAGCACCGAGAGGACCCATTCAAAATCAAAAAACGCGATCAAAACACCAAATCCGCCTCACACCCCAAAATCACATGTTTTAACCTCGACAGAGAAATAAACCCTCTCGGCTCGCCTCGGGCTACCAAACTCGCGGGAAATGAACTACAGGGGTTAAGGATCCATCCCCCTACCTCCACCGAATTAAGATTCTGCGCCCCGAGGATGCCAATCCGCCAAGAAAACGCAGTTTAACCCGCCACCGGCTCACGATCCCACGAACCGCCTCCACCATTGCGATCCTCGTCCCTTGCTCGTCGCTCCACGCCCCACGAACATCACCGCGCCGACCTCGTCAGCCTCCGTCGGCCGCTCGGAGAAGAGAGGGAGAGAGGAGAGAGCGTGAGAGAAGAGAGAGGGTGAGGGAGAGAAATGGGAGATGGGGAGAGAGAAAAAGAAGGTTTTGATATATAGAAAATCTAGAAATTTTGGAAAATTTCAAAAATAGGAAAAAATACTCCCCACGATCCTCAGAAAATGCACAACGCAGTGGTAATGTCCCGGAGTCAGAGAACGCAACGGTTCGCCCTACACGAGATTTCGAAGGTCCGATAGGTAAAAATAAGTGTAAACCACTAAAGTCAATCCGAGACCCACGAAAGCGATCCAAAACCCACGAATCATTATTCGAAAAATAATTCAAAAAATCTGAGGCGTTACAACATAAATCCCCAGAAATAGTAAGAAAAGGGGCAGAGGCCCTAATCAGGCAGCCTAGGTAGGTGGTGACAGGGGGATGAACTGATAGATAGAGAGTGATGGTTCCAAAGGTTCCGTAGGATTTGAAGGACATGACCCATGATCTGGTGGCTTAAGGGTAGTTGAATGATTGGAATCTAGGGGTTCCAGAGGAATAGGAAGGTGATGGTCCAGATGCCTTGGAGGAATAGGAAGATTGGATGATAATTGAGAAGAATCTGGAGGCCCTGGAGGAATAGGAGGATTGTATGATGATTTACATTAGGAAAATGGAAAATTCCTCCTCAACCGGTGGATGGCCTATAGATAGAAATTGACTAACAACAAGAAAGGTGATATAGTGGAACCAGAAGATGTTGGACTAATGAAGGATCCTCTAGCACAAGACCCTTTGACCTTTAGTCTTGATTTGTGCTTTTTTCTTTTCTTAGCAAACATCCCCTTGTGGCGTGGCTACTCAACATTTACCATGAGATCTTGGTTTCGCGTGTCTCCTCAGATAGCAGGCCCAAACAATAGATAGCCTCGCTCTTCTTCGGTACCACAGAGCCTCTTTGTTAGCTGGCACAGTCAGTGCAGATACTGCTCATAGACTCTCATTTGATGAATTCTCAATGTCAGCAAAATCCCTTGGACACTCTAGAATGACCAACAACTCCCTCGACAAGTAGGGAGAGAAAACACTCGGGAGTTCCGCTTGCAGTGTGTGAAACTGGACAAAGAGTGGTTTCTCTGAATACATTAGCATGGGAAACAGCTCCCTCAACAGATGAAGAGGGCAAAGTCTTGGGAGATTAACATACGACGCTAACATAACTAGCTGATTGAGCAGATTCCACAAGACTTTTGGAATAACCTTGAGTTCGATCATGATGGCGCAACAACTTGCCCCTGGTTGGGTTGAAATAAGATGTCATAGGCCTTGAATGTGCTTGGTAACACGGCCATCTGCCCTTGAGTGGAACCGATAGGAGTTGTATCTTTGACGACACTGGCATGGAGGTGACGACTAGAATTGGGTAGCAAGGAAGCTTGAGTGGCCACTGTACAGGCCTGCCTGGAGGGGGGGGGAGATGAAGGCATTGTATGGCAAAGAAGGGCATTGGATGGTGGTGCATCGATCAACGAGTTCTGCCTCATCTTCCAAGTCTTTCGGTTGGCATTGGTGCACTATGGTTGGTGGGTGGCGACGACAGCAAGTGCAAGCCGAGAACCTTGCCCAGGGGTGCATTTGGGCCCCGGGGCCTCTAACGGTCGGTGGCGGAGACACTTCGATGGTGGTGGTGCTGGGACATGGCTGCGTGATATTTGTCAACCACGGTCTTGAGAGGACCTTGTCGAGATCCCACACTGGGTAGTCTAAGGCGACCGCCACTCTGAGAGGTTCTTGTTAGGCTTCCTCCAGCAAGGGAAGTTCTCACCGGGGTGGGTGTTCCCCAGGAGAACCCTTCATTGCTTAAGTCATGAGTAGGCGCTTCGGTAGAAGGAAGAAAGGGGGTTATATCTTATGGAGGATGGCCAGGGGTTGCCTGAGTGGCTTGGTGGTGGTAGAGAAGGGGAGGAAGAGCCTTTGCCAAAGCGGCGTGGCTCCAAAGTTAGCTCATGGGAAGAGGACATTAGGACGGACCCTTCTGTGCTTCTATTCCTCTCTAGGTAGGTCGGATTGCTTTTGCAATGTGGAGTTTTCCTGTTTCCTGGGCATTTCTCGAGGAGACTGTGGATATCTCCTTATATAGATGCTAGGATGCTTCGCAGTTGGTGAGGCTTTCCTGTTGCCAAAGTCGAAGAGATGTTTCAGGGCGGCCTATCGGACTGACATAGTTTATGGGATACGTAATGTATCACGGCCTTTGGGAAGAAATGCTGATCTATTTGCATTTTGATGATGCTTGGGCTCCATGAAACCATGCGTCTATCTCGGGTTTAGCAAGACATCGACCACGTGTCATGGACTTATTGCAATGCTTGCTTTCCCATGCATCTTGGGACGAGGGTGTAGATATGCAGGGTGGCCACGGTGCTCCTGACTGGGCTCCTATTTTCGATGTGCTACTTTGCGGTCCCCTAGTGTAGGTTTGACTATGCCCTTTGGCTTACTGCAATTGCTTTGCTCTATTACTTGCATGGCCAGGGGTAATGCCTGGACCATCTGTGGAAGTGGCAGTTGTGAAGGTCCTGTCGGACGTCCTTCGATCGTGTTGTGCAAGTGGGAGCTTAATGCTCGATCTTGGTCTCAAGGTGGCTCAGAGCCTTAGGGTTGAGCTAAAGCTCTTAAGCCTCTTGAGGTTTGAGATCGAGATAAATCTTGAGACCTCTTGGTGCCTTAGGGCCGAGCTAGAACTCTAGGGCACATCTTGAGGGTTGGGGCCGAGTTAAATCTCTGAGGTCTCCTGGTGCCTCAAGGCCGACTTAGAGCTCTTGGTCTCTTGAGGGTTGGGGCCAAGTTAAATCTCGAGGTCTCCTAATGCCTCGGGGCCAAGTTACATCTCCAGATCTCCTGAGGGTTGGGGCCGAGCTAAATCTCGAGGTGTTCTAGTGCTTTGGAGCCGAGTTAAAGCTCTAGGCCTCCTAAGGGTTAGGGCCGAGTTAAATCTTGAGGCCTCCCAATATTTTGGGACCGAGATAAAGCTCTAGGTCTCTTGAGAGTTGGCTCCGAGTTATCTCTCAAGCTCTCCTAATGTCTCGCGACTAAGTCAAAGTTATGGACTTCTTGAGGGTTAGGGCCGAGTTATCTCTCGAGATCTCCTAACGGCTAGGGTTCGAGTTAAAGCTCTAGGCCTTTCCGAGCAAATGTTTGGGTGCTCCCCCTTTCGGCTTCCAACCAAGCGACGGGGCTTGTGAGCTTTCCTTCTGACATTAGGTCTGGCGATGGGACACCTGGGCTTAGTGCAATGCTTGCTTTCCTATGCATCTTATTGGGACGGGGGTGCATATATGCAGGGTGGCCATGGTGCTCCTGACTGGGCTCCTATTTTCGATGTGCTGCTTTGCGGTTCCCTAGTGTAGGCTTGACTGTGCCCTTTGGCTTGCTGCAGTTGCTTTGCTCTAGGACTTGCATGGCCAGGGGAAATGTCTGGACCATCTGCGGAAGTGGCAGTTGTGGAGGTCCTGTCGGACATCCTTCAGTCATGTTGTGCAAGTGGGAGCTTAATGCTTGATCCCAGTCTCAAGGTGGCTCGGAGCCTTGGGGTTGAGCTAAAGCTCTAGGCCTCTTGAGGGTTGGGATCGAGATAAATCTTGAGACCTCTCTTGGTGCCTTAGGGCCGAGCTAGAACTCTAGGGCGCATCTTGAGGGTTGGGGCCGAGTTAAATCTTGAGGTCTCTTGGTGTCTCATGAAGCTCTTGGTCTCCTAAGAGTTGAGGCCAAGTTAAATCTCGAGGTCTTCTAATTCCTCGGGGCCAAGTTACATCTCCAGACCTCCTGAGGGTTGGGGCCGAGCTAAATCTTGAGGTGTCCTGGTGCCTTGGGGCTGAGCTAAAGTTCTAGGCCTCTTGAGGGTTGGGGTCAAGTTAAATCTTGAGACCTCCTGGTGCCCCGATACCGAACTGGAGCTTTAGGCCTCCTAAGGGTTAGGACTGAGTTAAATCTCGAGGTCCTCTGGTGCCTCGAGGCCACCGAGCTGGAGCTTAAGGTCTCTTGGGGGTTGGGATTGAGTTAAAATTCAAGGCCTTCTATTATCTCGGGGCTGAGTGAAAGCTTCGGATCTCCTAAGAGTTGGGGTCGAGCTAAATCTCGAGGTGTCTTGGTGCCTTGGAACCGAGTTAAAGCTCTAGGCCTCCTAATGTATTGGGACTAAGTTAAAGCTCTAGGTCTCTTGAGAGAGTTGGTGCCGAGTTATCTCTCAAGCTCTCCTAATGTCTCGGGACTGAGTTAAAGTTATGGGCTTCTTGAGGGTTAGGGCCGAGTTATCTCTCGAGATCTCCTAATGACTACCTAGGGATCGAGCTAAAGCTCTTGACCTTTCCGAGCTAATATTTGGGTGCTCCCCTTTTCGACTTCCAACTAGGCGACTGGGCTTGTGAGCTTTCCTCCTGACATTAGGTACGACGATGAGACACTTGGGCTTCCGAGAAAACGGGCCAACTTCAGTGGACAGTATTGTGTCAGTGGGCCGTGCAATGTTGTTGGGTCATCGAGAAGGCATGAAACCCCACCTCCACACTACTCATTCACATGGAGTTACCGTCCCCCCTTCCAAATTAACGAACATCATCCGTTCACCCCTCCATGAAATTTCCCTGTGCATCTCGTCACAGATATTATTTTTATTATACATACCATTTAACGCACGCCTTCTCTTTTCTGCACATCGATTAAGGAGAAGACATACGATAATATTCTGGACATGCATGGTTGCATGCACGCGTCGTGTTTCCAACTCCCCCGTGTATATATATATATACACGTACGTACAACATTGCACTTCTCGGAAAAGACGCCTGTGGAATTGTTTATACAATTGAACTCCAAAACATGGCAGTGCCCTCTGCATCCGTACCCAAAACCCACCAACGGAGGAATGCTAGTTGTGCATGGATTCGTGCCATGTAAAAGGGAGATCTTTCATGGCTGTGCTAGCTTGAAGGGGGACAAAGCAGGCATGCGTTCCTCATCTTTCCCGGAACACACACGTACATGGCGAGGGGTCTTGAAACTCGCAGTTAACCCAAGTTATAAAACTATTCCCAGATATTAAATAGTTATTAAAGAAAATTTTCATCCCGAGCCTTCTCCTTGGTTTTAACCAAACCTTGATCTCCTAGGTTTTAGTTGAACGCGTCTGGCCACCGCAGTTGCACGCCCACCTCTGGATCTCCGACTACCGCACGCATGTGATGTGTGTGGGGGCTCTGTTCCAGCAGCATGCCTCCCGTTGATTCCGGCGGCCGGGTCGGGGCCTGCCGGGCCGGTAGTGGCAGACACCCCGTCGGACGGTGGGGGCGGTGTACCGGAACCCGAGGCCTCTCGGTGCCCCGCGCAGCACGTTAAGGAAGGAGGCAAGTCGTGGGAACTGATCAGTGAGAATCAAAGTTGAAACTAGTAATTATGGGAGTGAATCTAATTGTAATATTAAAAGCCTGGTTTTGTTAAATGGCATTCTTTTGCTAATATTTTAAGGTTGGAAGTTTTTGGATATGGAAGTTAAAGGCTTTGAGCAAGAGACAGGCTCAAGTGAGGATTACCGGGGAAACTTAATTAAGATACCATGCATAGTCAAGGTGTCATCTTAATTAATTTCCTTCAAATTGATTAGCTAGTAGACTCCACAACACTTGATTAGTAGTCAATGCTGCAGGCTCTGTTGCATGCCACAGATCAATTGCATGTTCTTAATTATCTCACAACAGCTGCACAGACAGCACACATTAATGTTAATTATGTTCTCTTCATCACTGTCCATGCACACACTCCCAACCATGCATGTTTGTCATCTACTGCATGTCCGTAATAACATGCTATTCTAATAAGTTGAGATGGACATTTCCGATTAATTAATTAACATGTGGCTCCTTCTGTGATCGGAAAACATGAAGGGCTGTCCTGTCTAGTTAATGAAACACCGTAGTATGAAGCTGTCCTGAGAACATATACATGATAGAAAATAATATTGCACGGGTAGAGATATTCTACTAGATCGAAGCACAGAAATCAACGGGAATTAAGATCAAGAGGATCAAACACAGGTCGAAGCGCGTATTCGCTTTCTTTAGAGTCGTTCCGCCCCTACTCCGGTGCAGATAGGCTTCACGACGGAACTTCCCCAAGATACGACGACCCAGAACCGGTGGCGACGCGAAGGTGCACTCCAACTCGCGTTGCCGGGGGCGAACACCACAGAGACCGACGGCTCTTGCAAGAGGAAGAAGATGATGGGAGAGATGAGTTCGTGAGAGATAGCTTTCGGGTTAGAGAGAACCGAAAACCGTGCCTCTCACAGAAAACGACTCTCTTCAAATACCTCCTTGGGAAGCGACCCTAGACCGAGTCACATACAACCGCCCAAAGAGAGGAATCCGAAGAGACGCGGAGAGAATCCAAGAGACGCGAGTCAAACGGTCACAAAACAAAAGAAAAGAAAAAGGAAATAATCTAATGAGAATCACACGCACGCACGACACGGCCACGGCAAGGCAAGGCAATTCGCGCGTGTGTGAAATAGAGAATACGGGCCAAGGAGCCCACTAGCCCAAACGGGCCAACCTCCATAGTCTCCTCAAAGGTATACACAATAAAGACACAAGTCCCAACTAAAAAACAAATGGAAACTTTTTCCATTTTCCAATGTGGGACTAAGCAATATAAAGAGAGACTTAAACCTTTTAAAATTTAAACACAAATTCCAACATTCGCCCACCAAGAAAAAATTTTAAAAGGTTTAGACACGAATTTTCAAGAGCCTGAGATGACACGCATAAGTGAAGGTGTCTTCCGACTTGAACCTTCACATAGTGATGTACTTCCCCTCCTCCACAGATCTAAGTGAACTATGTCTTGAACTTAGACCCTTATGAAGAAGGTTTCACACAACACACATATCATTAGTCAATAGTGGTGTTCTCACGGGGTAGCACTTTCTGGCCATGTGCTATGTATCTTGTTTCATGAGCGCTCTAGGGACTGGCCCAAAAAATCCCATAGATTGCGGCCACACAATCACACTCACATAGGTGAATCCTCCAAGGTGCACTGAAACGTATCTACACCTCGCCATATAGGCCTTTGGACTCATTAAGAGTTGTAACCCACCCTTTACCGTTCCAGAATAAGCACTTCATCATAGGGATGGACATTGAGACACCAGTCTCCAACAAGTGCTTTCTACAATACACCCATTCATCTAGCTTTCACATTGAACCTGTGTTATGGGATCTCCAAACATCAGGTTGGATTACTAGTGATGGTGTTTAACATGGGCTTAAGCCCCATCCCCCTCGATGATTGTTCAACCAAATTTCTATTTAATCCCTTGGTTAGAGGATCAGCAAGATTCTTTACTGATTTCACATAGTCTAAAGAGACTATTCCTTTGATCAAGTACTCTCTCATAAATTTTAATTTTAATCTTATATGAGTACTCAATTTATCATTTATTTTCTCACTTTTAGCCTTAGCTATTGCAGCTTGGCTATCACAGTGAATAGAGATGGCAGGAATTGGCTTACTCAGCAATGGAAGCTCAACCATAAGGTTCTTCAGCCATTCTGCTTCTCTCCCAGTCACTTCTGCTGCCACTAACTCGGCCTCCATGGTAGACCGAGCTAATATAGTTTGTTTGGTGGATTTCCAGGCAACTGCCCCACCACCCAGCATAAACACAAAGCCAGTGGTACCCTTCCCTTGGGCTTTTCCAGTCACCCAACTGGCATCACAATATCCTTCCATCACAGGAGGATATCTACCATAATGCAGTGCATGAAATAAGGTACCTTTTAAGTATCTGCAGATTCTTTCAAGTGCATGCCAATGAATTTTGTTAGGACAATGTGTATATCTACTAAGTCTATTCACAGCAAAAGAGATGTCAGGTCTACTGCAATTTGACAAATACATTAAACTACCAATCAACTGTGAATATCTAAGTTGTTCAACACATTCACCATGATGTTTTTTAAGTATGACACTTGGATCAAAAGGAGTACTCACAGGTTTGCAGTCATATAGACCAAACCTACTCAACACCTTCTCAACATAATGAGATTGTGATATGGAATAGCCCTCAGGTGACTTTAGAAGCCTAAGCCCCAAAATCACCTCTGCCTCTCCCAGATCTTTCATGTCAAACTTTCCACTCAGAAACTGTTTAGTTTCATTTATCAACATCAAGTCATTGCCTAATATCAATATATCATCAACATAAAGACACAAAATAATGCAAGTATAATCAAACACTTTAACATACAAGCATTTATCAGATTCACATATAGAAAAACCATTAGAACAAATGACTTCGTCAAACTTAAGATGCCATTGCTTAGGGGCTTGCTTAAGTCCATATAAGGACTTCACCAACTTGCATACTTTATGCTCTTGGCCGGAAACTATAAATCCCTCTGGCTGATCCATATAGATCTCCTCATCAAGTTCACCATTCAGGAATGCAGTTTTCACATCCATCTGGTGAACTTTTAGATCATATATAGAAGCCAGTGCAACTAGCACTCGGATTGTAGTCATCCTAGCCACGGGAGAATAGGTATCAAAGAAATCTATTCCCTCTTTCTGTCGGAAGCCCTTAGCAACTAATCTAGCCTTATATTTGTCAATGGAGCCATCTGGTCTCAATTTCTTTTTGAAAATCCATTTACAACCAATTGTTTTAGCACCAGGTGGAAGATCCACCAGTTCCCAAGTGTGGTTGCTTCTAATGGATTCAATTTCCCCATTAACTGCTTCATTCCAGAATGTAGAATCACTAGACAACATGGCATCTTTAAAGGTTAAAGGATCATCCTCTACTAGATATGAAATGAAGTCATCTCCAAATGATTTTTCTATTCTAGTTCTTTTACTCCTTCTAGGTTCTATGTCTATATGATCATGCGGAACATGACTAGAAGTGCTAGATGAAGGAATGAAAGATGAATCTATACATACAGTATCTTTAGCTTTAAAAGGAAATATATCCTCATAAAAGATTGCATCACCAAATTCACAAATAGTATTAACAGAAATATCAGAAATATCAGATTTAATGATGAGAAATCTATAAGCGGAACTATTTTCAGCATAACCAATAAAAGCTCCATCTACTGTCTTAGAACCAATTTTCCTCTTCTTATTTTCTGGAATTTTTATTTTGGCTAAACAGCCCCACACTCTCAATAATTTATAATTTGGTTTTCTTTTAAACCACATTTCAAAAGGTGATTTATCTTTTGCCTTGTGAGGAACACAATTAAGGACATGACATGCAGAAAGCAGAGCTTCTCCCCACATATTCTCAGGTAATCCTGAGCTACATAACATGGAATTTACCATGTCCATCAATGTCCTATTTTTCCTCTCAGCCACTCCATTTGATTCAGGTGAATATGGAGCTGTCAACTCATGGATGATTCCATTTTTGACACAAAAATCAGTCATGGCATTAGACATGTATTCACCACCCCTATCAGATCTCAATCTTTTAAGTAATTTTTCAGTTTGTTTTTCAGATAAGGACTTAAAAGCCATAAATTTTTCCAGAGCCTCATCCTTAGTTCTAAGTAAATACAGAATACAAAATTTGGAAGCATCATCAATAAATGTAATAAAATACCTTTTCCCACCTCTAGTTAAGGAACCTGTCCCTTCACAAATATCAGAGTGTATTAACTCTAATATAGAGGTGTTCCGATCAACGGACTTAAAAGGCTTCCTTGGTTGTTTAGCTTGCACACATACTTGACATTTATCAGCATGCTTCACATCAAACTTGGGAATTAAATCTAAATGCATCATTCTTTTTATGGTATTAAAATTAACGTGACCAAGTCTAGCATGCCATAAATCACTACTTTCTACATGAAAACTGACTGAAGAATAAGATTCATTAAACGAAACATTGTCTGAAACATTAAGCACAAATAAACCATTACATAAATATCCTTTTCCTACAAAGTTTCCATGCCTAGTGATTACAACTTTATTGGATTTAAACACAAGTTCATAGTCTTGCTGCACTAACAAAGACCCACTAACAAGATTCCTCCTAACATCTGGCACATGCTGCACTTTGTAGAGGCTTAAGGTCTTCCCCGAAGTAAGCTTCAGGTCAACACGTCCTTCACCCTCTACTCTGGCAGCAGTGGAGTTGCCCATTGTCACGCTCCTGCCTTCGAGGCCCTGATAAGAAGAGAACAAAGCTCTATCTGAGCAGACATGGACATTTGCTCCCGTATCTACTAACCAATCTGTTGGTAGACATGCCACATGAATTTCAGGATTAAAGGAAATAAACCTTTCATCAGATGTGGTGCCAACAGTCAACACATTGACCTGTTGATCAGTAGCAGCAGACTTCTTTCCTTTGTAGGGTTTGTTGTTTCTGCCTTTCCTTTCATAGCACTTATACGCTTTATGTCCAGGCCTCCCACATACATAACATGTAATCTTCTCTGATTCCTTCTTGATCTTTTTCTTCCCTTTGATGTCATTGGATTTTTTGAAAGTTTTATTGAAGGAATGAGAAGTAGGTTTTTCAATCAAATTGGCTTTAGATTGGAATTCAGGTTCAGGTGGAGGATTTCTAGTTTTATTCCTGTCCCTATTTCTCTCTTCAACCTGAATAGCAGAGATCAACTGTTCAACAGTCATCTCATCACGTTTGTGTTGCAGAGATAGAGAAAAATCATTCCAGGAAGGCGGTAGTTTTGTTATCAAAGCACAGACCTGGAATTTCTCATCAATAGACATTCCGCACCTTTGAATGTCCAGAACAAGGGACTGGATTTCATGGGCTTGGTCAACAATGGATGCGCTATCTTTCATCTTGTAGTCAAAATAATTAGCCACCATAATTTTATCTAAACCAACATCCTCGGAACCATATTTTTTCTCTAAGGCGAGCCACAGGTCTTTGGCGGATTTAGCAGTGCAATAGATATCATAGAGTTTATCAGAAAGGCACGAGAGGATGCTACCAGTACACAAGTAATCCCTCTCCTTAAACTTGGCTACATCTACCGACCTAGCGGGTTCATTTTCATCATCCGCAGGGGGGGCAGATTCAATGACGGAGAACAGAGCCAAAGAAGTCAACCAATAGCGCATTTTTTGTTGCCAACGTTTAAAGAATGGGCCAGAAAATTTATCGGGACGAGCAACAATCTCTGGTGCCATTGAAATGATCTAATAGAAAGGAACGACTCTAAACTGATAGAAAATAGTAATGCACGGGTAGAGATATTCTACTAGATCGAAGCACAGAAATCAACGGGAATTAAGATCAAGAGGATCAAACACAGGTCGAAGCGCGTATTCGCTTTCTTTAGAGTCGTTCCGCCCCTACTCCGGTGCAGATAGGCTTCGCGACGGAACTTCCCCCAAGATACGACGACCCAGAACCGGTGGCGACGCGAAGGTGCACTCCAACTCGCGTTGCCGGGGGCGAACACCACAAAGACCGATGGCTCTTGCAGGAGGAAGAAGACGAAGGGAGAGAGGAGTTCGTGAGAGATAGCTTTCGGGTTAGAGAGAACCGAAAACCGTGCCTCTCACAGAAAACGACTCTCTTCAAATACCTCCTTGGGAAGCGACCCTAGACCGAGTCACATACAACCGCCCAAAGAGAGGAATCCGAAGAGACGCGGAGAGAATCCAAGAGACGCGAGTCAAACGGTCACAAAACAAAAGAAAAGAAAAAGGAAATAATCTAATGAGAATCACACGCACGCACGACACGGCCACGGCAAGGCAAGGCAATTCGCGCGTGTGTGAAATAGAGAATACGGGCCAAGGAGCCCACTAGCCCAAACGGGCCAACCTCCATAGTCTCCTCAAAGGTATACACAATAAAGACACAAGTCCCAACTAAAAAACAAATGGAAACTTTTTCCATTTTCCAATGTGGGACTAAGCAATATAAAGAGAGACTTAAACCTTTTAAAATTTAAACACAAATTCCAACATTCGCCCACCAAGAAAAAATTTTAAAAGGTTTAGACACGAATTTTCAAGAGCCTGAGATGACACGCATAAGTGAAGGTGTCTTCCGACTTGAACCTTCACATAGTGATGTACTTCCCCTCCTCCACAGATCTAAGTGAACTATGTCTTGAACTTAGACCCTTATGAAGAAGGTTTCACACAGCACACATATCATTAGTCAATAGTGGTGTTCTCACGGGGTAGCACTTTCTGGCCATGTGCTATGTATCTTGTTTCATGAGCGCTCTAGGGACTGGCCCAAAAAATCCCATAGATTGCGGCCACACAATCACACTCACATAGGTGAATCCTCCAAGGTGCACTGAAACGTATCTACACCTCGCCATATAGGCCTTTGGACTCATTAAGAGTTGTAACCCACCCTTTACCGTTCCAGAATAAGCACTTCATCATAGGGATGGACATTGAGACACCAGTCTCCAACAAGTGCTTTCTACAATACACCCATTCATCTAGCTTTCACATTGAACCTGTGTTATGGGATCTCCAAACATCAGGTTGGATTACTAGTGATGGTGTTTAACATGGGCTTAAGCCCCATCCCCCTCGATGATTGTTCAACCAAATTTCTATTTAATCCCTTGGTTAGAGGATCAGCAAGATTCTTTACTGATTTCACATAGTCTAAAGAGACTATTCCTTTGATCAAGTACTCTCTCATAAATTTTAATTTTAATCTTATATGAGTACTCAATTTATCATTTATTTTCTCACTTTTAGCCTTAGCTATTGCAGCTTGGCTATCACAGTGAATAGAGATGGCAGGAATTGGCTTACTCAGCAATGGAAGCTCAACCATAAGGTTCTTCAGCCATTCTGCTTCTCTCCCAGTCACTTCTGCTGCCACTAACTCGGCCTCCATGGTAGACCGAGCTAATATAGTTTGTTTGGTGGATTTCCAGGCAACTGCCCCACCACCCAGCATAAACACAAAGCCAGTGGTACCCTTCCCTTGGGCTTTTCCAGTCACCCAACTGGCATCACAATATCCTTCCATCACAGGAGGATATCTACCATAATGCAGTGCATGAAATAAGGTACCTTTTAAGTATCTGCAGATTCTTTCAAGTGCATGCCAATGAATTTTGTTAGGACAATGTGTATATCTACTAAGTCTATTCACAGCAAAAGAGATGTCAGGTCTACTGCAATTTGACAAATACATTAAACTACCAATCAACTGTGAATATCTAAGTTGTTCAACACATTCACCATGATGTTTTTTAAGTATGACACTTGGATCAAAAGGAGTACTCACAGGTTTGCAGTCATATAGACCAAACCTACTCAACACCTTCTCAACATAATGAGATTGTGATATGGAATAGCCCTCAGGTGACTTTAGAAGCCTAAGCCCCAAAATCACCTCTGCCTCTCCCAGATCTTTCATGTCAAACTTTCCACTCAGAAACTGTTTAGTTTCATTTATCAACATCAAGTCATTGCCTAATATCAATATATCATCAACATAAAGACACAAAATAATGCAAGTATAATCAAACACTTTAACATACAAGCATTTATCAGATTCACATATAGAAAAACCATTAGAACAAATGACTTCGTCAAACTTAAGATGCCATTGCTTAGGGGCTTGCTTAAGTCCATATAAGGACTTCACCAACTTGCATACTTTATGCTCTTGGCCGGAAACTATAAATCCCTCTGGCTGATCCATATAGATCTCCTCATCAAGTTCACCATTCAGGAATGCAGTTTTCACATCCATCTGGTGAACTTTTAGATCATATATAGAAGCCAGTGCAACTAGCACTCGGATTGTAGTCATCCTAGCCACGGGAGAATAGGTATCAAAGAAATCTATTCCCTCTTTCTGTCGGAAGCCCTTAGCAACTAATCTAGCCTTATATTTGTCAATGGAGCCATCTGGTCTCAATTTCTTTTTGAAAATCCATTTACAACCAATTGTTTTAGCACCAGGTGGAAGATCCACCAGTTCCCAAGTGTGGTTGCTTCTAATGGATTCAATTTCCCCATTAACTGCTTCATTCCAGAATGTAGAATCACTAGACAACATGGCATCTTTAAAGGTTAAAGGATCATCCTCTACTAGATATGAAATGAAGTCATCTCCAAATGATTTTTCTATTCTAGTTCTTTTACTCCTTCTAGGTTCTATGTCTATATGATCATGCGGAACATGACTAGAAGTGCTAGATGAAGGAATGAAAGATGAATCTATACATACAGTATCTTTAGCTTTAAAAGGAAATATATCCTCATAAAAGATTGCATCACCAAATTCACAAATAGTATTAACAGAAATATCAGAAATATCAGATTTAATGATGAGAAATCTATAAGCGGAACTATTTTCAGCATAACCAATAAAAGCTCCATCTACTGTCTTAGAACCAATTTTCCTCTTCTTATTTTCTGGAATTTTTATTTTGGCTAAACAGCCCCACACTCTCAATAATTTATAATTTGGTTTTCTTTTAAACCACATTTCAAAAGGTGATTTATCTTTTGCCTTGTGAGGAACACAATTAAGGACATGACATGCAGAAAGCAGAGCTTCTCCCCACATATTCTCAGGTAATCCTGAGCTACATAACATGGAATTTACCATGTCCATCAATGTCCTATTTTTCCTCTCAGCCACTCCATTTGATTCAGGTGAATATGGAGCTGTCAACTCATGGATGATTCCATTTTTGACACAAAAATCAGTCATGGCATTAGACATGTATTCACCACCCCTATCAGATCTCAATCTTTTAAGTAATTTTTCAGTTTGTTTTTCAGATAAGGACTTAAAAGCCATAAATTTTTCCAGAGCCTCATCCTTAGTTCTAAGTAAATACAGAATACAAAATTTGGAAGCATCATCAATAAATGTAATAAAATACCTTTTCCCACCTCTAGTTAAGGAACCTGTCCCTTCACAAATATCAGAGTGTATTAACTCTAATATAGAGGTGTTCCGATCAACGGACTTAAAAGGCTTCCTTGGTTGTTTAGCTTGCACACATACTTGACATTTATCAGCATGCTTCACATCAAACTTGGGAATTAAATCTAAATGCATCATTCTTTTTATGGTATTAAAATTAACGTGACCAAGTCTAGCATGCCATAAATCACTACTTTCTACATGAAAACTGACTGAAGAATAAGATTCATTAAACGAAACATTGTCTGAAACATTAAGCACAAATAAACCATTACATAAATATCCTTTTCCTACAAAGTTTCCATGCCTAGTGATTACAACTTTATTGGATTTAAACACAAGTTCATAGTCTTGCTGCACTAACAAAGACCCACTAACAAGATTCCTCCTAACATCTGGCACATGCTGCACTTTGTAGAGGCTTAAGGTCTTCCCCGAAGTAAGCTTCAGGTCAACACGTCCTTCACCCTCTACTCTGGCAGCAGTGGAGTTGCCCATTGTCACGCTCCTGCCTTCGAGGCCCTGATAAGAAGAGAACAAAGCTCTATCTGAGCAGACATGGACATTTGCTCCCGTATCTACTAACCAATCTGTTGGTAGACATGCCACATGAATTTCAGGATTAAAGGAAATAAACCTTTCATCAGATGTGGTGCCAACAGTCAACACATTGACCTGTTGATCAGTAGCAGCAGACTTCTTTCCTTTGTAGGGTTTGTTGTTTCTGCCTTTCCTTTCATAGCACTTATACGCTTTATGTCCAGGCCTCCCACATACATAACATGTAATCTTCTCTGATTCCTTCTTGATCTTTTTCTTCCCTTTGATGTCATTGGATTTTTTGAAAGTTTTATTGAAGGAATGAGAAGTAGGTTTTTCAATCAAATTGGCTTTAGATTGGAATTCAGGTTCAGGTGGAGGATTTCTAGTTTTATTCCTGTCCCTATTTCTCTCTTCAACCTGAATAGCAGAGATCAACTGTTCAACAGTCATCTCATCACGTTTGTGTTGCAGAGATAGAGAAAAATCATTCCAGGAAGGCGGTAGTTTTGTTATCAAAGCACAGACCTGGAATTTCTCATCAATAGACATTCCGCACCTTTGAATGTCCAGAACAAGGGACTGGATTTCATGGGCTTGGTCAACAATGGATGCGCTATCTTTCATCTTGTAGTCAAAATAATTAGCCACCATAATTTTATCTAAACCAACATCCTCGGAACCATATTTTTTCTCTAAGGCGAGCCACAGGTCTTTGGCGGATTTAGCAGTGCAATAGATATCATAGAGTTTATCAGAAAGGCACGAGAGGATGCTACCAGTACACAAGTAATCCCTCTCCTTAAACTTGGCTACATCTACCGACCTAGCGGGTTCATTTTCATCATCCGCAGGGGGGGCAGATTCAATGACGGAGAACAGAGCCAAAGAAGTCAACCAATAGCGCATTTTTTGTTGCCAACGTTTAAAGAATGGGCCAGAAAATTTATCGGGACGAGCAACAATCTCTGGTGCCATTGAAATGATCTAATAGAAAGGAACGACTCTAAACTGATAGAAAATAGTAATGCACGGGTAGAGATATTCTACTAGATCGAAGCACAGAAATCAACGGGAATTAAGATCAAGAGGATCAAACACAGGTCGAAGCGCGTATTCGCTTTCTTTAGAGTCGTTCCGCCCCTACTCCGGTGCAGATAGGCTTCGCGACGGAACTTCCCCCAAGATACGACGACCCAGAACCGGTGGCGACGCGAAGGTGCACTCCAACTCGCGTTGCCGGGGGCGAACACCACAAAGACCGATGGCTCTTGAAAGAGGAAGAAGACGAAGGGAGAGAGGAGTTCGTGAGAGATAGCTTTCGGGTTAGAGAGAACCGAAAACCGTGCCTCTCACAGAAAACGACTCTCTTCAAATACCTCCTTGGGAAGCGACCCTAGACCGAGTCACATACAACCGCCCAAAGAGAGGAATCCGAAGAGACGCGGAGAGAATCCAAGAGACGCGAGTCAAACGGTCACAAAACAAAAGAAAAGAAAAAGGAAATAATCTAATGAGAATCACACGCACGCACGACACGGCCACGGCAAGGCAAGGCAATTCGCGCGTGTGTGAAATAGAGAATACGGGCCAAGGAGCCCACTAGCCCAAACGGGCCAACCTCCATAGTCTCCTCAAAGGTATACACAATAAAGACACAAGTCCCAACTAAAAAACAAATGGAAACTTTTTCCATTTTCCAATGTGGGACTAAGCAATATAAAGAGAGACTTAAACCTTTTAAAATTTAAACACAAATTCCAACATTCGCCCACCAAGAAAAAATTTTAAAAGGTTTAGACACGAATTTTCAAGAGCCTGAGATGACACGCATAAGTGAAGGTGTCTTCCGACTTGAACCTTCACATAGTGATGTACTTCCCCTCCTCCACAGATCTAAGTGAACTATGTCTTGAACTTAGACCCTTATGAAGAAGGTTTCACACAACACACATATCATTAGTCAATAGTGGTGTTCTCACGGGGTAGCACTTTCTGGCCATGTGCTATGTATCTTGTTTCATGAGCGCTCTAGGGACTGGCCCAAAAAATCCCATAGATTGCGGCCACACAATCACACTCACATAGGTGAATCCTCCAAGGTGCACTGAAACGTATCTACACCTCGCCATATAGGCCTTTGGACTCATTAAGAGTTGTAACCCACCCTTTACCGTTCCAGAATAAGCACTTCATCATAGGGATGGACATTGAGACACCAGTCTCCAACAAGTGCTTTCTACAATACACCCATTCATCTAGCTTTCACATTGAACCTGTGTTATGGGATCTCCAAACATCAGGTTGGATTACTAGTGATGGTGTTTAACATGGGCTTAAGCCCCATCCCCCTCGATGATTGTTCAACCAAATTTCTATTTAATCCCTTGGTTAGAGGATCAGCAAGATTCTTTACTGATTTCACATAGTCTAAAGAGACTATTCCTTTGATCAAGTACTCTCTCATAAATTTTAATTTTAATCTTATATGAGTACTCAATTTATCATTTATTTTCTCACTTTTAGCCTTAGCTATTGCAGCTTGGCTATCACAGTGAATAGAGATGGCAGGAATTGGCTTACTCAGCAATGGAAGCTCAACCATAAGGTTCTTCAGCCATTCTGCTTCTCTCCCAGTCACTTCTGCTGCCACTAACTCGGCCTCCATGGTAGACCGAGCTAATATAGTTTGTTTGGTGGATTTCCAGGCAACTGCCCCACCACCCAGCATAAACACAAAGCCAGTGGTACCCTTCCCTTGGGCTTTTCCAGTCACCCAACTGGCATCACAATATCCTTCCATCACAGGAGGATATCTACCATAATGCAGTGCATGAAATAAGGTACCTTTTAAGTATCTGCAGATTCTTTCAAGTGCATGCCAATGAATTTTGTTAGGACAATGTGTATATCTACTAAGTCTATTCACAGCAAAAGAGATGTCAGGTCTACTGCAATTTGACAAATACATTAAACTACCAATCAACTGTGAATATCTAAGTTGTTCAACACATTCACCATGATGTTTTTTAAGTATGACACTTGGATCAAAAGGAGTACTCACAGGTTTGCAGTCATATAGACCAAACCTACTCAACACCTTCTCAACATAATGAGATTGTGATATGGAATAGCCCTCAGGTGACTTTAGAAGCCTAAGCCCCAAAATCACCTCTGCCTCTCCCAGATCTTTCATGTCAAACTTTCCACTCAGAAACTGTTTAGTTTCATTTATCAACATCAAGTCATTGCCTAATATCAATATATCATCAACATAAAGACACAAAATAATGCAAGTATAATCAAACACTTTAACATACAAGCATTTATCAGATTCACATATAGAAAAACCATTAGAACAAATGACTTCGTCAAACTTAAGATGCCATTGCTTAGGGGCTTGCTTAAGTCCATATAAGGACTTCACCAACTTGCATACTTTATGCTCTTGGCCGGAAACTATAAATCCCTCTGGCTGATCCATATAGATCTCCTCATCAAGTTCACCATTCAGGAATGCAGTTTTCACATCCATCTGGTGAACTTTTAGATCATATATAGAAGCCAGTGCAACTAGCACTCGGATTGTAGTCATCCTAGCCACGGGAGAATAGGTATCAAAGAAATCTATTCCCTCTTTCTGTCGGAAGCCCTTAGCAACTAATCTAGCCTTATATTTGTCAATGGAGCCATCTGGTCTCAATTTCTTTTTGAAAATCCATTTACAACCAATTGTTTTAGCACCAGGTGGAAGATCCACCAGTTCCCAAGTGTGGTTGCTTCTAATGGATTCAATTTCCCCATTAACTGCTTCATTCCAGAATGTAGAATCACTAGACAACATGGCATCTTTAAAGGTTAAAGGATCATCCTCTACTAGATATGAAATGAAGTCATCTCCAAATGATTTTTCTATTCTAGTTCTTTTACTCCTTCTAGGTTCTATGTCTATATGATCATGCGGAACATGACTAGAAGTGCTAGATGAAGGAATGAAAGATGAATCTATACATACAGTATCTTTAGCTTTAAAAGGAAATATATCCTCATAAAAGATTGCATCACCAAATTCACAAATAGTATTAACAGAAATATCAGAAATATCAGATTTAATGATGAGAAATCTATAAGCGGAACTATTTTCAGCATAACCAATAAAAGCTCCATCTACTGTCTTAGAACCAATTTTCCTCTTCTTATTTTCTGGAATTTTTATTTTGGCTAAACAGCCCCACACTCTCAATAATTTATAATTTGGTTTTCTTTTAAACCACATTTCAAAAGGTGATTTATCTTTTGCCTTGTGAGGAACACAATTAAGGACATGACATGCAGAAAGCAGAGCTTCTCCCCACATATTCTCAGGTAATCCTGAGCTACATAACATGGAATTTACCATGTCCATCAATGTCCTATTTTTCCTCTCAGCCACTCCATTTGATTCAGGTGAATATGGAGCTGTCAACTCATGGATGATTCCATTTTTGACACAAAAATCAGTCATGGCATTAGACATGTATTCACCACCCCTATCAGATCTCAATCTTTTAAGTAATTTTTCAGTTTGTTTTTCAGATAAGGACTTAAAAGCCATAAATTTTTCCAGAGCCTCATCCTTAGTTCTAAGTAAATACAGAATACAAAATTTGGAAGCATCATCAATAAATGTAATAAAATACCTTTTCCCACCTCTAGTTAAGGAACCTGTCCCTTCACAAATATCAGAGTGTATTAACTCTAATATAGAGGTGTTCCGATCAACGGACTTAAAAGGCTTCCTTGGTTGTTTAGCTTGCACACATACTTGACATTTATCAGCATGCTTCACATCAAACTTGGGAATTAAATCTAAATGCATCATTCTTTTTATGGTATTAAAATTAACGTGACCAAGTCTAGCATGCCATAAATCACTACTTTCTACATGAAAACTGACTGAAGAATAAGATTCATTAAACGAAACATTGTCTGAAACATTAAGCACAAATAAACCATTACATAAATATCCTTTTCCTACAAAGTTTCCATGCCTAGTGATTACAACTTTATTGGATTTAAACACAAGTTCATAGTCTTGCTGCACTAACAAAGACCCACTAACAAGATTCCTCCTAACATCTGGCACATGCTGCACTTTGTAGAGGCTTAAGGTCTTCCCCGAAGTAAGCTTCAGGTCAACACGTCCTTCACCCTCTACTCTGGCAGCAGTGGAGTTGCCCATTGTCACGCTCCTGCCTTCGAGGCCCTGATAAGAAGAGAACAAAGCTCTATCTGAGCAGACATGGACATTTGCTCCCGTATCTACTAACCAATCTGTTGGTAGACATGCCACATGAATTTCAGGATTAAAGGAAATAAACCTTTCATCAGATGTGGTGCCAACAGTCAACACATTGACCTGTTGATCAGTAGCAGCAGACTTCTTTCCTTTGTAGGGTTTGTTGTTTCTGCCTTTCCTTTCATAGCACTTATACGCTTTATGTCCAGGCCTCCCACATACATAACATGTAATCTTCTCTGATTCCTTCTTGATCTTTTTCTTCCCTTTGATGTCATTGGATTTTTTGAAAGTTTTATTGAAGGAATGAGAAGTAGGTTTTTCAATCAAATTGGCTTTAGATTGGAATTCAGGTTCAGGTGGAGGATTTCTAGTTTTATTCCTGTCCCTATTTCTCTCTTCAACCTGAATAGCAGAGATCAACTGTTCAACAGTCATCTCATCACGTTTGTGTTGCAGAGATAGAGAAAAATCATTCCAGGAAGGCGGTAGTTTTGTTATCAAAGCACAGACCTGGAATTTCTCATCAATAGACATTCCGCACCTTTGAATGTCCAGAACAAGGGACTGGATTTCATGGGCTTGGTCAACAATGGATGCGCTATCTTTCATCTTGTAGTCAAAATAATTAGCCACCATAATTTTATCTAAACCAACATCCTCGGAACCATATTTTTTCTCTAAGGCGAGCCACAGGTCTTTGGCGGATTTAGCAGTGCAATAGATATCATAGAGTTTATCAGAAAGGCACGAGAGGATGCTACCAGTACACAAGTAATCCCTCTCCTTAAACTTGGCTACATCTACCGACCTAGCGGGTTCATTTTCATCATCCGCAGGGGGGGCAGATTCAATGACGGAGAACAGAGCCAAAGAAGTCAACCAATAGCGCATTTTTTGTTGCCAACGTTTAAAGAATGGGCCAGAAAATTTATCGGGACGAGCAACAATCTCTGGTGCCATTGAAATGATCTAATAGAAAGGAACGACTCTAAACTGATAGAAAATAGTAATGCACGGGTAGAGATATTCTACTAGATCGAAGCACAGAAATCAACGGGAATTAAGATCAAGAGGATCAAACACAGGTCGAAGCGCGTATTCGCTTTCTTTAGAGTCGTTCCGCCCCTACTCCGGTGCAGATAGGCTTCGCGACGGAACTTTCCCCAAGATACGACGACCCAGAACCGGTGGCGACGCGAAGGTGCACTCCAACTCGCGTTGCCGGGGGCGAACACCACAAAGACCGATGGCTCTTGAAAGAGGAAGAAGACGAAGGGAGAGAGGAGTTCGTGAGAGATAGCTTTCGGGTTAGAGAGAACCGAAAACCGTGCCTCTCACAGAAAACGACTCTCTTCAAATACCTCCTTGGGAAGCGACCCTAGACCGAGTCACATACAACCGCCCAAAGAGAGGAATCCGAAGAGACGCGGAGAGAATCCAAGAGACACGAGTCAAACGGTCACAAAACAAAAGAAAAGAAAAAGGAAATAATCTAATGAGAATCACACGCACGCACGACACGGCCACGGCAAGGCAAGGCAATTCGCGCGTGTGTGAAATAGAGAATACGGGCCAAGGAGCCCACTAGCCCAAACGGGCCAACCTCCATAGTCTCCTCAAAGGTATACACAATAAAGACACAAGTCCCAACTAAAAACAAATGGAAACTTTTTCCATTTTCCAATGTGGGACTAAGCAATATAAAGAGAGACTTAAACCTTTTAAAATTTAAACACAAATTCCAACATTCGCCCACCAAGAAAAAATTTTAAAAGGTTTAGACACGAATTTTCAAGAGCCTGAGATGACACGCATAAGTGAAGGTGTCTTCCGACTTGAACCTTCACATAGTGATGTACTTCCCCTCCTCCACAGATCTAAGTGAACTATGTCTTGAACTTAGACCCTTATGAAGAAGGTTTCACACAGCACACATATCATTAGTCAATAGTGGTGTTCTCACGGGGTAGCACTTTCTGGCCATGTGCTATGTATCTTGTTTCATGAGCGCTCTAGGGACTGGCCCAAAAAATCCCATAGATTGCGGCCACACAATCACACTCACATAGGTGAATCCTCCAAGGTGCACTGAAACGTATCTACACCTCGCCATATAGGCCTTTGGACTCATTAAGAGTTGTAACCCACCCTTTACCGTTCCAGAATAAGCACTTCATCATAGGGATGGACATTGAGACACCAGTCTCCAACAAGTGCTTTCTACAATACACCCATTCATCTAGCTTTCACATTGAACCTGTGTTATGGGATCTCCAAACATCAGGTTGGATTACTAGTGATGGTGTTTAACATGGGCTTAAGCCCCATCCCCCTCGATGATTGTTCAACCAAATTTCTATTTAATCCCTTGGTTAGAGGATCAGCAAGATTCTTTACTGATTTCACATAGTCTAAAGAGACTATTCCTTTGATCAAGTACTCTCTCATAAATTTTAATTTTAATCTTATATGAGTACTCAATTTATCATTTATTTTCTCACTTTTAGCCTTAGCTATTGCAGCTTGGCTATCACAGTGAATAGAGATGGCAGGAATTGGCTTACTCAGCAATGGAAGCTCAACCATAAGGTTCTTCAGCCATTCTGCTTCTCTCCCAGTCACTTCTGCTGCCACTAACTCGGCCTCCATGGTAGACCGAGCTAATATAGTTTGTTTGGTGGATTTCCAGGCAACTGCCCCACCACCCAGCATAAACACAAAGCCAGTGGTACCCTTCCCTTGGGCTTTTCCAGTCACCCAACTGGCATCACAATATCCTTCCATCACAGGAGGATATCTACCATAATGCAGTGCATGAAATAAGGTACCTTTTAAGTATCTGCAGATTCTTTCAAGTGCATGCCAATGAATTTTGTTAGGACAATGTGTATATCTACTAAGTCTATTCACAGCAAAAGAGATGTCAGGTCTACTGCAATTTGACAAATACATTAAACTACCAATCAACTGTGAATATCTAAGTTGTTCAACACATTCACCATGATGTTTTTTAAGTATGACACTTGGATCAAAAGGAGTACTCACAGGTTTACAGTCATATAGACCAAACCTACTCAACACCTTCTCAACATAATGAGATTGTGATATGGAATAGCCCTCAGGTGACTTTAGAAGCCTAAGCCCCAAAATCACCTCTGCCTCTCCCAGATCTTTCATGTCAAACTTTCCACTCAGAAACTGTTTAGTTTCATTTATCAACATCAAGTCATTGCCTAATATCAATATATCATCAACATAAAGACACAAAATAATGCAAGTATAATCAAACACTTTAACATACAAGCATTTATCAGATTCACATATAGAAAAACCATTAGAACAAATGACTTCGTCAAACTTAAGATGCCATTGCTTAGGGGCTTGCTTAAGTCCATATAAGGACTTCACCAACTTGCATACTTTATGCTCTTGGCCGGAAACTATAAATCCCTCTGGCTGATCCATATAGATCTCCTCATCAAGTTCACCATTCAGGAATGCAGTTTTCACATCCATCTGGTGAACTTTTAGATCATATATAGAAGCCAGTGCAACTAGCACTCGGATTGTAGTCATCCTAGCCACGGGAGAATAGGTATCAAAGAAATCTATTCCCTCTTTCTGTCGGAAGCCCTTAGCAACTAATCTAGCCTTATATTTGTCAATGGAGCCATCTGGTCTCAATTTCTTTTTGAAAATCCATTTACAACCAATTGTTTTAGCACCAGGTGGAAGATCCACCAGTTCCCAAGTGTGGTTGCTTCTAATGGATTCAATTTCCCCATTAACTGCTTCATTCCAGAATGTAGAATCACTAGACAACATGGCATCTTTAAAGGTTAAAGGATCATCCTCTACTAGATATGAAATGAAGTCATCTCCAAATGATTTTTCTATTCTAGTTCTTTTACTCCTTCTAGGTTCTATGTCTATATGATCATGCGGAACATGACTAGAAGTGCTAGATGAAGGAATGAAAGATGAATCTATACATACAGTATCTTTAGCTTTAAAAGGAAATATATCCTCATAAAAGATTGCATCACCAAATTCACAAATAGTATTAACAGAAATATCAGAAATATCAGATTTAATGATGAGAAATCTATAAGCAGAACTATTTTCAGCATAACCAATAAAAGCTCCATCTACTGTCTTAGAACCAATTTTCCTCTTCTTATTTTCTGGAATTTTTATTTTGGCTAAACAGCCCCACACTCTCAATAATTTATAATTTGGTTTTCTTTTAAACCACATTTCAAAAGGTGATTTATCTTTTGCCTTGTGAGGAACACAGTTAAGGACATGACATGCAGAAAGCAGAGCTTCTCCCCACATATTCTCAGGTAATCCTGAGCTACATAACATGGAATTTACCATGTCCATCAATGTCCTATTTTTCCTCTCAGCCACTCCATTTGATTCAGGTGAATATGGAGCTGTCAACTCATGGATGATTCCATTTTTGACACAAAAATCAGTCATGGCATTAGACATGTATTCACCACCCCTATCAGATCTCAATCTTTTAAGTAATTTTTCAGTTTGTTTTTCAGATAAGGACTTAAAAGCCATAAATTTTTCCAGAGCCTCATCCTTAGTTCTAAGTAAATACAGAATACAAAATTTGGAAGCATCATCAATAAATGTAATAAAATACCTTTTCCCACCTCTAGTTAAGGAACCTGTCCCTTCACAAATATCAGAGTGTATTAACTCTAATATAGAGGTGTTCCGATCAACGGACTTAAAAGGCTTCCTTGGTTGTTTAGCTTGCACACATACTTGACATTTATCAGCATGCTTCACATCAAACTTGGGAATTAAATCTAAATGCATCATTCTTTTTATGGTATTAAAATTAACGTGACCAAGTCTAGCATGCCATAAATCACTACTTTCTACATGAAAACTGACTGAAGAATAAGATTCATTAAACGAAACATTGTCTGAAACATTAAGCACAAATAAACCATTACATAAATATCCTTTTCCTACAAAGTTTCCATGCCTAGTGATTACAACTTTATTGGATTTAAACACAAGTTCATAGTCTTGCTGCACTAACAAAGACCCACTAACAAGATTCCTCCTAACATCTGGCACATGCTGCACTTTGTAGAGGCTTAAGGTCTTCCCCGAAGTAAGCTTCAGGTCAACACGTCCTTCACCCTCTACTCTGGCAGCAGTGGAGTTGCCCATTGTCACGCTCCTGCCTTCGAGGCCCTGATAAGAAGAGAACAAAGCTCTATCTGAGCAGACATGGACATTTGCTCCCGTATCTACTAACCAATCTGTTGGTAGACATGCCACATGAATTTCAGGATTAAAGGAAATAAACCTTTCATCAGATGTGGTGCCAACAGTCAACACATTGACCTGTTGATCAGTAGCAGCAGACTTCTTTCCTTTGTAGGGTTTGTTGTTTCTGCCTTTCCTTTCATAGCACCTTTACGCTTTATGTCCAGGCCTCCCACACACATAACATGTAATCTTCTCTGATTCCTTCTTGATCTTTTTCTTCCCTTTGATGTCATTGGATTTTTTGAAAGTTTTATTGAAGGAATGAGAAGTAGGTTTTTCAATCAAATTGGCTTTAGATTGGAATTCAGGTTCAGGTGGAGGATTTCTAGTTTTATTCCTGTCCCTATTTCTCTCTTCAACCTGAATAGCAGAGATCAACTGTTCAACAGTCATCTCATCACGTTTGTGTTGCAGAGATAGAGAAAAATCATTCCAGGAAGGCGGTAGTTTTGTTATCAAAGCACAGACCTGGAATTTCTCATCAATAGACATTCCACACCTTTGAATGTCTAGAACAAGGGACTGGATTTCATGGGCTTGGTCAACAATGGATGCGCTATCTTTCATCTTGTAGTCAAAATAATTAGCTACCATAATTTTATCTAAACCAACATCCTCGGAACCATATTTTTTCTCTAAGGCGAGCCACAGGTCTTTGGCGGATTTAGCAGTGCAATAGATATCATAGAGTTTATCAGAAAGGCACGAGAGGATGCTACCAGTACACAAGTAATCCTTCTCCTTAAACTTGGCTACATCTACCGACCTAGCGGGTTCATTTTCATCATCCGCAGGGGGGGCAGATTCAATGACGGAGAACAGAGCCAAAGAAGTCAACCAATAGCGCATTTTTTGTTGCCAACGTTTAAAGAATGGGCCAGAAAATTTATCGGGACGAGCAACAATCTCTGGTGCCATTGAAATGATCTAATAGAAAGGAACGACTCTAAACTGATAGAAAATAATATTGCACGGGTAGAGATATTCTACTAGATCGAAGCACAGAAATCAACGGGAATTAAGATCAAGAGGATCAAACACAGGTCGAAGCGCGTATTCGCTTTCTTTAGAGTCGTTCCGCCCCTACTCCGGTGCAGATAGGCTTCGCGACGGAACTTTCCCCAAGATACGACGACCCAGAACCGGTGGCGACGCGAAGGTGCACTCCAACTCGCGTTGCCGGGGGCGAACACCACAAAGACCGATGGCTCTTGAAAGAGGAAGAAGACGATGGGAGAGAGGAGTTCGTGAGAGATAGCTTTCGGGTTAGAGAGAACCGAAAACCGTGCCTCTCACAGAAAACGACTCTCTTCAAATACCTCCTTGGGAAGCGACCCTAGACCGAGTCACACACAACCGCCCAAGAGAGGAATCCGAAGAGACGCGGAGAGAATCCAAGAGACGCGAGTCAAACGGTCACAAAACAAAAGAAAAGAAAAAGAAATAATCTAATGAGAATCACACGCACGCACGACACGGCCACGGCAAGGCAAGGCAATTCGCGCGTGTGTGAAATAGAGATACGGGCCAAGGAGCCCACTAGCCCAAACGGGCCAACCTCCATAGTCTCCTCAAAGGTATACACAATAAAGACACAAGTCCCAACTAAAAATAAATGGAAACTTTTTCCATTTTCCAATGTGGGACTAAGCAATATAAAGAGAGACTTAAACCTTTTAAAATTTAAACACAAATTCCAACATTCGCCCACCAAGAAAAAATTTTAAAAGGTTTAGACACGAATTAACAAGAGCCTGAGATGACACGCATAAGTGAAGGTGTCTTCCGACTTGAACCTTCACATAGTGATGTACTTCCCCTCCTCCACAGATCTAAGTGAACTATGTCTTGAACTTAGACCCTTATGAAGAAGGTTTCACACAGCACACATATCATTAGTCAATAGTGGTGTTCTCACGGGGTAGCACTTTCTGGCCATGTGCTATGTATCTTGTTTCATGAGCGCTCTAGGGACTAGCCCAAAAAATCCCATAGATTGCGGCCACACAATCACACTCACATAGGTGAGTCCTCCAAGGTGCACTGAAACGTATCTACACCTCGCCACGTAGGCCTTTGGACTCATTAAGAGTTGTAACTCACCCTTTACCGTTCCAGAATAAGCACTTCATCATAGGGATGGACATTGAGACACCAGTCTCCAACAAGTGCTCTCTAGAATACACTCATTCAACTAGCTTTCACATTGAACCTGTGTTATGGGATCTCCAAACATCAGGTTGGATTACTAGTGATGGTGTTTAACATGGGCTTAAGCCCCATCCCCCTCGATGATTGTTCAACCAAATTTCTATTTAATCCCTTGGTTAGAGGATCAGCAAGATTCTTTACTGATTTCACATAGTCTAAAGAGACTATTCCTTTGATCAAGTACTCTCTCACAAATTTTAATTTTAATCTTATATGAGTACTCAATTTATCATTTATTTTCTCACTTTTAGCCTTAGCTATTGCAGCTTGGCTATCACAGTGAATAGAGATGGCAGGAATTGGCTTACTCAGCAATGGAAGCTCAACCATAAGGTTCTTCAGCCATTCTGCTTCTCTCCCAGTCACTTCTGCTGCCACTAACTCGGCCTCCATGGTAGACCGAGCTAATATAGTTTGTTTGGTGGATTTCCAGGCAACTGCCCCACCACCCATCATAAACACAAAGCCAGTGGTACCCTTCCCTTGGGCTTTTCCAGTCACCCAACTGGCATCACAATATCCTTCCATCACAGGAGGATATCTTCCATAATGCAGTGCATGAAATAAGGTACCTTTTAAGTATCTGCAGATTCTTTCAAGTGCATGCCAATGAATTTTGTTAGGACAATGTGTATATCTACTAAGTCTATTCACAGCAAAAGAGATGTCAGGTCTACTGCAATTTGACAAATACATTAAACTACCAATCAACTGTGAATATCTAAGTTGTTCAACACATTCACCATGATGTTTTTTAAGTATGACACTTGGATCAAAAGGAGTACTCACAGGTTTACAGTCATATAGACCAAACCTACTCAACACCTTCTCAACATAATGAGATTGTGATATGGAATAGCCCTCAGGTGACTTTAGAAGCCTAAGCCCCAAAATCACCTCTGCCTCTCCCAGATCTTTCATGTCAAACTTTCCACTCAGAAACTGTTTAGTTTCATTTATCAACATCAAGTCATTGCCTAATATCAATATATCATCAACATAAAGACACAAAATAATGCAAGTATAATCAAACACTTTAACATACAAGCATTTATCAGATTCACATATAGAAAAACCATTAGAACAAATGACTTCGTCAAACTTAAGATGCCATTGCTTAGGGGCTTGCTTAAGTCCATATAAGGACTTCACCAACTTGCATACTTTATGCTCTTGGCCGGAAACTATAAATCCCTCTGGCTGATCCATATAGATCTCCTCATCAAGTTCACCATTCAGGAATGCAGTTTTCACATCCATCTGGTGAACTTTTAGATCATATATAGAAGCCAGTGCAACTAGCACTCGGATTGTAGTCATCCTAGCCACGGGAGAATAGGTATCAAAGAAATCTATTCCCTCTTTCTGTCGGAAGCCCTTAGCAACTAATCTAGCCTTATATTTGTCAATGGAGCCATCTGGTCTCAATTTCTTTTTGAAAATCCATTTACAACCAATTGTTTTAGCACCAGGTGGAAGATCCACTAGTTCCCAAGTGTGGTTGCTTCTAATGGATTCAATTTCCCCATTAACTGCTTCATTCCAGAATGTAGACTCACTAGACAACATGGCATCTTTAAAGGTTAAAGGATCATCCTCTACTAGATATGAAATGAAGTCATCTCCAAATGATTTTTCTATTCTAGTTCTTTTACTCCTTCTAGGTTCTATGTCTATATGATCATGCGGAACATGACTAGAAGTGCTAGATGAAGGAATAAAGATGAATCTATACATACAGTATCTTTAGATTTAAAAGGAAATATATCCTCATAAAAGATTGCATCACCAAATTCACAAATAGTATTAACAGAAATATCAGAAATATCAGATTTGATGATGAGAAATCTATAAGCAGAACCATTTTCAGCATAACTAATAAAAGCTCCATCTACTGTCTTAGAACCAATTTTCCTCTTCTTATTTTCTGGAATTTTTATTTTGACTAAACAGCCCCACACTCTCAATAATTTATAATTTGGTTTTCTTTTAAACCACATTTCAAAAGGATATTTGTCTTTTGCCTTGTGAGGAACACAGTTAAGGACATGACATGCAGAAAGCAGAGCTTCTCCCCACATATTCTCAGGTAATCCTGAGCTACATAACATGGAATTTACCATGTCCATCAATGTCCTATTTTTCCTCTCAGCCACTCCATTTGATTCAGGTGAATATGGAGCTGTCAACTCATGGATGATTCCATTTTTGACACAAAAATCAGTCATGGCATTAGACATGTATTCACCACCCCTATCAGATCTCAATCTTTTAAGTAATCTTTCAGTTTGTTTTTCAGATAAGGACTTAAAAGCCATAAATTTTTCCAGAGCTCATCCTTAGTTCTAAGTAAATACAGAATACAAAATTTGGAAGCATCATCAATAAATGTAATAAAATACCTTTTCCCACCTCTAGTTAAGGAACCTGTCCCTTCACAAATATCAGAGTGTATTAACTCTAATATAGAGGTGTTCCGATCAACGGACTTAAAAGGCTTCCTTGGTTGTTTAGCTTGCACACATATTTGACATTTATCAGCATGCTTCACATCAAACTTGGGAATTAAATCTAAATGCATCATTCTTTTTATGGTATTAAAATTAACGTGACCAAGTCTAGCATGCCATAAATCACTAATTTCTACATGAAAACTGACTGAAGAATAAGATTCATTAAACGAACCATTGTCTGAAACATTAAGCACAAATAAACCATTACATAAATATCCTTTTCCTACAAAGTTTCCATGCCTAGTGATTACAACTTTATTGGATTTAAACACAAGTTCATAGTCTTGCTGCACTAACAAAGACCCACTAACAAGATTCCTCCTAACATCTGGCACATGCTGCACTTTGTAGAGGCTTAAGGTCTTCCCCGAAGTAAGCTTCAGGTCAACACGTCCTTCACCCTCTACTCTGGCAGCAGTGGAGTTGCCCATTGTCACGCTCCTGCCTTCGAGGCCCTGATAAGAAGAGAACAAAGCTCTATCTGAGCAGACATGGACATTTGCTCCCGTATCTACTAACCAATCTGTTGGTAGACATGCCACATGAATTTCAGGATTAAAGGAAATAAACCTTTCATCAGATGTGGTGCCAACAGTCAACACATTGACCTGTTGATCAGTAGCAGCAGACTTCTTTCCTTTGTAGGGTTTGTTGTTTCTGCCTTTCCTTTCATAGCACCTGTACGCTTTATGTCCAGGCCTCCCACACACATAACATGTAATCTTCTCTGATTCCTTCTTGATCTTTTTCTTCCCTTTGATGTCATTGGATTTTTTGAAAGTTTTATTGAAGGAATGAGAAGTAGGTTTTTCAATCAAATTGGCTTTAGATTGGAATTCAGGTTCAGGTGGAGGATTTCTAGTTTTATTCCTGTCCCTATTTCTCTCTTCAACCTGAATAGCAGAGATCAACTGTTCAACAGTCATCTCATCACGTTTGTGTTGCAGAGATAGAGAAAAATCATTCCAGGAAGGCGGTAGTTTTGTTATCAAAGCACAGACCTGAATTTCTCATCAATAGACATTCCACACCTTTGAATGTCTAGAACAAGGGACTGGATTTCATGGGCTTGGTCAACAATGGATGCGCTATCTTTCATCTTGTAGTCAAAATAATTAGCTACCATAATTTTATCTAAACCAACATCCTCGGAACCATATTTTTTCTCTAAGGCGAGCCACAGGTCTTTGGCGGATTTAGCAGTGCAATAGATATCATAGAGTTTATCAGAAAGGCACGAGAGGATGCTACCAGTACACAAGTAATCCTTCTCCTTAAACTTGGCTACATCTACCGACCTAGCGGGTTCATTTTCATCATCCGCAGGGGGGGCAGATTCAATGACGGAGAACAGAGCCAAAGAAGTCAACCAATAGCGCATTTTTTGTTGCCAACGTTTAAAGAATGGGCCAGAAAATTTATCGGGACGAGCAACAATCTCAGGTGCCATTGAAATGATCTAATAGAAAGGAACGACTCTAAACTGATAGAAAATAATATTGCACGGGTAGAGATATTCTACTAGATCGAAGCACAGAAATCAACGGGAATTAAGATCAAGAGGATCAAACACAGGTCGAAGCGCGTATTCGCTTTCTTTAGAGTCGTTCCGCCCCTACTCCGGTGCAGATAGGCTTCACGACGGAACTTCCCCCAAGATACGACGACCCAGAACCGGTGGCGACGCGAAGGTGCACTCCAACTCGCGTTGCCGGGGGCGAACACCACAAAGACCGACGGCTCTTGCAAGAGGAAGAAGATGATGGGAGAGAGGAGTTCGTGAGAGATAGCTTTCAGGTTAGAGAGAACCGAAAACCGTGACTCTCACAGAAAATGACTCTCTTCAAATACCTCCTTGGGAAGCGACCCTAGACCGAGTCACACACAACCGCCCAAGGAGAGGAATCCGAAGAGACGCGGAGAGAATCCAAGAGACGCGTAGTCAAACGGTCAAAAAATAAAAGAAAAGAAAAATAAAATAATCTATTGAGAAACACACGCACGACACGGCCACGGCAAGGCAAGGCAATTCGCGCGTGTGTGAAATAGAGGATACGGGCCAAGGAGCCCACTAGACCAAACGGGCCAACATCCATAGTCTCCTCAAAGGTATACACAATAAAGACACAAGTCCCAACTAAAAATAAATGGAAACTATTTCCATTTTCCAATGTGGGACTAAACAATATAAAGAGAGACTCAAACCTTTTAAAATTTAAACACAAATTCTAACATTCGCCCACCAAGAAAAAATTTTAAAAGGTTGAGACACGAATTAACAAGAGCCTGAGATGACACGCATAAGTGAAGGTGTCTTCCGACTTGAACCTTCACATAGTGATGTACTTCCCCTCCTCCACAGATCTAAGTGAACTATGTCTTGAACTTAGACCCTTATGAAGAAGGTTTCATACAGCACACATATCATTAGTCAATAGTGGTGTTCTCACGGGGTAGCACTTTCTGGCCATGTGCTATGTATCTTGTTTCATGAGCGCTCTAGGGATTAGCCCAAAATATCCCATAGATTGCGGCCACACAATCACACTCACATAGGTGAGTCCTCCAAGGTGCACTGAAACGTATCTACACCTTGCCACGTAGGCCTTTGGACTCATTAAGAGTTGTAACTCATCCTTTACCGTTCCAGAATAAGCACTTCATCATAGGGATGGACATTGAGACACCAGTCTCCAACAAGTGCTCTCTAGTATACACTCATTCAACTAGTTTTCACATTGAACCTGTGTTATGGGATCTCCAAACATCAGGTTGGATTACTAGTGATGGTGTTTAACATGGGCTTAAGCCCCATCCCCCTCGATGATTGTTCAACCAAATTTCTATTTAATCCCTTGGTTAGAGGATCAGCAAGATTCTTTACTGATTTCACATAGTCTAAAGAGACTATTCCTTTGTTCAAGTACTCTCTCACAAATTTTAATTTTAATCTTATATGAGTACTCAATTTATCATTTATTTTCTCACTTTTAGCCTTAGCTATTGCAGCTTGGCTATCACAGTGAATAGAGATGGCAGGAATTGGCTTACTCAGCAATGGAAGCTCAACCATAAGGTTCTTCAGCCATTCTGCTTCTCTCCCAGTCACTTCTGCTGCCACTAACTCGGCCTCCATGGTAGACCGAGCTAATATAGTTTGTTTGGTGGATTTCCAGGCAACTGCCCCACCACCCATCATAAACACAAAGCCAGTGGTACCCTTCCCTTGGGCTTTTCCAGTCACCCAACTGGCATCACAATATCCTTCCATAACAGGAGGATATCTTCCATAGTGCAGTGCATGAAATAAGGTACCTTTTAAATATCTGCAGATTCTTTCAAGTGCATGCCAATGTATTTTGTTAGGACAATGTGTATATCTACTAAGTCTATTCACAGCAAAAGAGATGTCAGGTCTACTGCAATTTGACAAGTACATTAAACTACCAATTAACTGTGAATATCTAAGTTGTTCAACACATTCACCATGGTGTTTTTTAAGTATGACACTAGGATCAAAAGGAGTACTCACAGGTTTACAGTCATATAGACCAAACCTTCTCAACAACTTCTCAACATAATGAGATTGTGATATGGAATAGCCCTCAGGTGACTTTAGAAGCCTAAGCCCCAATATCACCTCTGCCTCTCCCAGATCTTTCATGTCAAACTTTCCACTCAGAAACTGTTTGGTTTCATTTATCAACATCAAGTCATTGCCTAATATCAATATATCATCAACATAAAGACACAAAATAATGCAAGTATAATCAAACACTTTAACATACAAGCATTTATCAGATTCACATATAGAAAAACCATTAGAACAAATGACTTCGTCAAACTTAAGATGCCATTGCTTAGGGGCTTGCTTAAGTCCATATAAGGACTTCACCAACTTGCATACTTTATGCTCTTGGCCGGAAACTATAAATCCCTCTGGCTGATCCATATAGATCTCCTCATCAAGTTCACCATTCAGGAATGCAGTTTTCACATCCATCTGGTGAACTTTTAGATCATATATAGAAGCCAGTGCAACTAGCACTCGGATTGTAGTCATCCTAGCCACGGGAGAATAGGTATCAAAGAAATCTATTCCCTCTTTCTGTCGGAAGCCCTTAGCAACCAATCTAGCCTTATATTTGTCAATGGAGCCATCTGGTCTCAATTTCTTTTTGAAAATCCATTTACAACCAATTGTTTTAGCACCAGGTGGAAGATCCACTAGTTCCCAAGTGTGGTTGCTTCTAATGGATTCAATTTCCCCATTAACTGCTTCATTCCAGAATGTAGACTCACTAGACAACATGGCATCTTTAAAGGTTAAAGGTTCATCCTCTACTAGATATGAAATGAAGTCATCTCCAAATGATTTTTCTATTCTAGTTCTTTTACTCCTTCTAGGTTCTATGTCTATATGATCATGCGGAACATGACTAGAAGTGCTAGATGAAGGAATAAAAGATGAATCTATACATACAGTATCTTTAGATTTAAAAGGAAATATATCCTCATAAAAGATTGCATCACCAAATTCACAAATAGTATTAACAGAAATATCAGAAATATCAGATTTGATGATGAGAAATCTATAAGCAGAACTATTTTCAGCATAACCAATAAAAGCTCCATCTACTGTCTTAGAACCAATTTTCCTCTTCTTATTTTCTGGAATTTTTATTTTGACTAAACAGCCCCACACTCTCAATAATTTATAATTTGGTTTTCTTTTGAACCACATTTCAAAAGGAGATTTATCTTTTGCCTTGTGAGGAACACAGTTAAGGACATGACATGCAGAAAGCAGAGCTTCTCCCCACATATTCTCAGGTAATCCTGAGCTACATAACATGGAATTTACCATGTCCATCAATGTCCTATTTTTCCTCTCAGCCACTCCATTTGATTCAGGTGAATATGGAGCTGTCAACTCATGGATGATTCCATTTTTGACACAAAAATCAGTCATGGCATTAGACATGTATTCACCACCCCTATCAGATCTCAATCTTTTAAGTAATCTTTCAGTTTGTTTTTCAGATAAGGACTTAAAAGCCATAAATTTTTCCAGAGCTTCATCCTTAGTTCTAAGTAAATACAGAATACAAAATTTGGAAGCATCATCAATAAATGTAATAAAATACCTTTTCCCACCTCTAGTTAAGGAACCCGTCCCTTCACAAATATCAGAGTGTATTAACTCTAATATAGAGGTGTTCCGATCAACGGACTTAAAAGGCTTCCTTGGTTGTTTAGCTTGCACACATATTTGACATTTATCAGCATGCTTCACATCAAATTTGGGAATTAAATCTAAATGCATCATTCTTTTTATGGTATTAAAATTAACGTGACCAAGTCTAGCATGCCATAAATCACTAATTTCTACATGAAAATTGACTGAAGAATAAGATTCATTAAACGAACCATTGTCTGAAACATTAAGCACAAATAAACCATTACATAAATATCCTTTTCCTACAAAGTTTCCATGCCTAGTGATTACAACTTTATTGGATTTAAACACAAGTTCATAGTCTTGCTGCACTAACAAAGACCCACTAACAAGATTCCTCCTAACATCTGGCACATGCTGCACTTTGTAGAGGCTTAAGGTCTTCCCCGAAGTAAGCTTCAGGTCAACACGTCCTTCACCCTCTACTCTGGCAGCAGTGGAGTTGCCCATTGTCACGCTCCTGCCTTCGAGGCCCTGATAAGAAGAGAACAAAGCTCTATCTGAGCAGACATGGACATTTGCTCCCGTATCTACTAACCAATCTGTTGGTAGACATGCCACATGAATTTCAGGATTAAAGGAAATAAACCTTTCATCAGATGTGGTGCCAACAGTCAACACATTGACCTGTTGATCAGTAGCAGCAGACTTCTTTCCTTTGTAGGGTTTGTTGTTTCTGCCTTTCCTTTCATAGCACCTGTACGCTTTATGTCCAGGCCTCCCACACACATAACATGTAATCTTCTCTGATTCCTTCTTGATCTTTTTCTTCCCTTTGATGTCATTGGATTTTTTGAAAGTTTTATTGAAGGAATGAGAAGTAGGTTTTTCAATCAAATTGGCTTTAGATTGGAATTCAGGTTCAGGTGGAGGATTTCTAGTTTTATTCCTGTCCCTATTTCTCTCTTCAACCTGAATAGCAGAGATCAACTGTTCAACAGTCATCTCATCACGTTTGTGTTGCAGAGATAGAGAAAAATCATTCCAGGAAGGCGGTAGTTTTGTTATCAAAGCACAGACCTGGAATTTCTCATCAATAGACATTCCACACCTTTGAATGTCTAGAACAAGGGACTGGATTTCATGGGCTTGGTCAACAATGGATGCGCTATCTTTCATCTTGTAGTCAAAATAATTAGCTACCATAATTTTATCTAAACCAACATCCTCGGAACCATATTTTTTCTCTAAGGCGAGCCACAGGTCTTTGGCGGATTTAGCAGTGCAATAGATATCATAGAGTTTATCAGAAAGGCACGAGAGGATGCTACCAGTACACAAGTAATCCTTCTCCTTAAACTTGGCTACATCTACCGACCTAGCGGGTTCATTTTCATCATCCGCAGGGGGGGCAGATTCAATGACGGAGAACAGAGCCAAAGAAGTCAACCAATAGCGCATTTTTTGTTGCCAACGTTTAAAGAATGGGCCAGAAAATTTATCGGGACGAGCAACAATCTCAGGTGCCATTGAAATGATCTAATAGAAAGGAACGACTCTAAATTGATAGAAAATAATATTGCACGGGTAGAGATATTCTACTAGATCGAAGCACAGAAATCAACGGGAATTAAGATCAAGAGGATCAAACACAGGTCGAAGCGCGTATTCGCTTTCTTTAGAGTCGTTCCGCCCCTACTCCGGTGCAGATAGGCTTCACGACGGAACTTCCCCCAAGATACGACGACCCAGAACCGGTGGCGACGCGAAGGTGCACTCCAACTCGCGTTGCCGGGGGCGAACACCACAGAGACCGACGGCTCTTGCAAGAGGAAGAAGATGATGGGAGAGAAGAGTTCGTGAGAGATAGCTTTCAGGTTAGAGAGAACCGAAAACCGTGACTCTCACAGAAAACGACTCTCTTCAAATACCTCCTTGGGAAGCGACCCTAGACCGAGTCACACACAACCGCCCAAGGAGAGGAATCCGAAGAGACGCGGAGAGAATCCAAGAGACGCGTAGTCAAACGGTCAAAAAATAAAAGAAAAGAAAAATAAAATAATCTATTGAGAAACACACGCACGACACGGCCACGGCAAGACAAGGCAATTTGCGCGTGTGTGAAATAGAGGATACGGGCCAAGGAGCCCACTAGACCAAACGGGCCAACCTCCATAGTCTCCTCAAAGGTATACACAATAAAGACACAAGTCCCAACTAAAAATAAATGGAAACTATTTCATTTTCCAATGTGGGACTAAACAATATAAAGAGAGATACTCAAACCTTTTAAAATTTAAACACAAATTCCAACGATACAAAGATAGATAGAAACACACTCACACACACAGAGAGAGAGAGAGAGAGATTCTTCCACTTTGTATGCATTTATGGTCTGTTTGTTAACATGTTAGAATAGATAAACTGATGAGAGAGAGTAGCGTGAGTCCCACCGCTCTCTCACACACAGATGTGCCCGGTCAACAAACAGACCTTAGGGCCTCTTTACTAACCGAATAGGGTTAGCACAAGTGACTCCTGAGATCGGTTGCGTTAATTGACCCCGATTAATCTCTGTGTGTGAGGAGTGGTGGGGCCTATCGACTCGCTTTCACTTACTCTCTCACTCTAACATGCTATCAAACAGGCCCTTAAGTGTGTACATTTTGGCATGGTGGGAAAATGCCATGGGTTTCAGACTTTTAGTGGAAGTTTTGTTTCACTCTAGCAAAACCATACTCTTCCAATGTGAGGACTTACCTTCTGTTTTGTCTATATATTCACTAAAAGAGATAAAAATTGGCTTTGTTTAACAATTATAACCTTAGTTGAAAATTTCAAGATTAACAACGTAAAAGATATATAAGGTGTACATGCACATTTTGTTGGGTCACTGATACTGAACTTACATATTTTTCAGTGATGATAAAACTCCTAATTGAAAGTTTAGAAGATGTTTCTCTGCTCTGATAATCGTATAACATAAGTTATCTGAATGTGACTTTTATTTGGTTAAACAATTAGATCTCTTGTTTACTTAGTTAATTGATTTTGTATACTTTGTAGATTTTCTCATATTAGTTTAGTTAGTAGATCTTCTCATACTAATTAGTCGAATTTATGCTTTGCATGTTAGTAAGTTATTCGAATAATCAAGATAAGCGAACTACTTACTCGATTAATTAACTCACAAAAAACTTTAGCTAACATGTCATGCTATTCGATTACTACACTAATAGCTAATCTGGTTAATCGAATAAATAGCATGTAATTTTGTAATTTTAAGTGTGGGTTATTCGATTACCTCATCACAGCTTCGATTATAGAAGAAGTCCTTTTAATCGATTAAACTCTTTTATATCTTTGATTTACTCAGCTCTCTACATATTCGATTAACTCAACATGTCTTCAATTACTTGAATTGAAGTCGATTAAATCATTTTAGTTAATCAAATTCTACATTGACCTAGATTATCTTTCGAAGATACTTGATCAATTAATATAATCTCCTCTATTGTGTTATTTTCGGTTATCTTAAATTATTAATACTCAAATTTTAAAGAGTATTAATTAAATGCGTGCAACTTTTTCTACTCCATGCAGTCACGTCTTGATACATTATCTCTATAAAATTAGATCTTTACCTACTCCATACTAATCCATTGGTCAAAATACCAGTAGCTTGTCTTTCCTAACCTTGTAGTAGATACAATTGAAGTGTAGATTGCTATGCTTGCATATCTCTACGGGGAATACATGAAGGCGAAGAAACCAAACCATATATGAAAGCACCGACAAATGAGGTAGAAGAAGAAGAAGAAGAAGATGCTACACTAAGGTGCAATATCGTTGGACAAACTAAGCAGACTCATGGAAGTGACTGTTAGACTCAAGTTGATTCGACGGTCACAACGGATAACTCTCTTAATTAGTCTAACGGGAAGATGTTTTGTGAAGATACTATGAACATCAATCTTTGGCTTCATAAAGGAGGCACAGATAGAAAGATTACTAGAGAGAAAAGTGCTCATTAATTCTAAGATAAAGAGTCACTGTATTTAAAAAGCTTCCACTGTTTCTGAGCGCCATCTCTCTCATTCTCTGATTTCTTTGATCCCATGCTCACATTCAAGGCTCAAGACTACACTGCACATTCAAGATGAGGTTCCTCACTTTGATTCTTTTGTCTTGAATAGATAAGTGTGCTTTTCTGTGTTGCATTCATTATACAATCTCAGGCTTGAAGAGGCACTCTAGTGTAAACCTTCTCATAATTAATTTCTTGTTATATACCTTCCTGTGGGAAGAAGAGGTATGAAGTACTTGGTTTCCTTACTGCAAGAAGAAGTTATGTTGTACAAGAACTAACAAGGTCAAACAGACTTGGATAGGCATTCTGGTTTGCCAATACTAGCAGTTCATAGTGGAGTCAAGTGAGTCCATCACCCAAATGTACAACTGTTTCACCGACATCACAAATGGCCTTGTTGCTCTTTGCAAAGAATACAATACCAGAGATATATATGATTTGGACAGTCAACACCCAAGGTGACGGCCATTAAGGAAGAAAATGATCTCACTGTCATGAGCATGGAAAAGGTGATTGGTTCCTTAATGGCTCATGAGATCAACATGCAATAATTGGTTAAAGGATCTGCTAAGAAATGGAGCAATGCTCTCAAGACTCCCTCTTTCATGCCAAGCTTATCATCTAAGGATGACAATGATGAAGCTGCTATGCTATCTAGAAGACATCATATAATCTTGAAGAAAAAGAAACAAAGAAGCTCAGGCCCAAAAAACTTCAAGAAGAAGTTCAATAGACTAGCTAGAAAATAGCAAGAGAATGGCGATGATCTTCTACAAATGAAAGCAACTAGGCCACCTGAAAGCTGACTTTACTTCACTAAAAAAGGACAAGAAAAGGGACTGAAAGAAGGATAGATAATACATGATGAAATATAAGAAGCATCTAGCTCTAGGATGAGACAATGAAGAAGAGTCCTCCTCAGGCTCGTTAAGTTCTAAACTGAAGAGGAAGCAAATATTGTCCTTATGGTGAAAATAGATGAAGGGATGTAGGTAAAATCTGATTCCTCTTTTGACTCATTCTCTAATAACAACCTTGATGAAGAACTATCCCTAGAAAAGGTATTAAATGAGCTTTATAAAAAAAATAATTCTATTACCAAAGAGTTAAAATTACTAAAAGCTACTCACACATATTTATATTAAGAAAAATATTCCTTGAAAAGCAACTTGATTCTCTAAAAATCGAGTATGATAAGTTAAAAATGGACAATCAACAGCTAAAATAAGATAATGAATTGAAAACTTGAAACTATTAATCAAATCACTCTTAAGAGGTTAAAAGGTAAAGAAATGGAACTTAAAGATGTAGTTTAAACTTGTGATAAAATATGTGAGACAATGAAATCCCAGAAGAAAGAACAAGATAAAATAACTGTAGAACTAACTAAATTAAAGAAAGGAAATATGACTGCTATAAGCTGCAAAGATGAAGCAACACCCACTGAATCAAGCCAAAAATGATTATCTAAAAATTACAACTGAAAAGTTTGCATGATGTAAGAAATCACTCCAGTTAATCGTTAAATCATAAAAGAAAAAACCTTAGGAAAGAAAGAATTGGGTATGTTCATAAAAACTAGAAAGTAGTAAATCCCTATGTAAAATATCCATTTCAAAAATTTGTAAAAGCCTAAAGTGTAATATGCTCTTTTGTAGATGCTGCCTCTAGTATTTGTTGTTCTCACTATGGTAGGTTGGGTCTGTTAGTGTTGGTGTGCTACAGGCCAATTTCGGGTCGGGTAGGCCCAATAGTTGTACGATCTTGTTCATTATTAATAAAGTGGTGTTTGAGCGTAAATATGCGATTGTGTTACTTTACGTTGTCCCTAGGATATGTGGTTGTAAAGTCAGTTCGAGATGTGATCTCGAACATGAGATTGACTTTACATGTACACATACCTTAAACTGTTCCTGGTTGGAGGGTAATCACTCGGGGACTTTGATTACCTATTAAACCAGTACACATGATGTGTCAGTGACCAGTCTCATGGTCATTGGTGCGGGGCGCCGACACATATGTGTAGGTGTATGTCCTTGGAGGATGTACACTGAACTGATCCGCTATTGGATCTTCAGATTGTTGATTATACCTAATGTTAACTGAAGATCCAACTGTCTCAGTAGCATCGTTGATCCTTTGACCTGAGACATTGATCGGATCTTACACGAGGACTGGAATGGTTTAATTACTTGGCTAAGTGACTTTAACCATAAGTCATGAGTTGTCGAGTCATTAACCACTCCAGGATACGTGTGAAGATCATCAATGGTCAAGAGGGGCTCACTATCGGGTATATATCAGACAGTTAATGGGTCATGACATTGACGCTCCGTTAAATCCCTGGCCAGGGTCGTATGAGTTCGTTTAGAATGGACGTCATACACTTTAAGGAGGTCATAGTCAAATGGCACGATCATGGGGTTTGACAGAAACCATACCCTCGATCGTACCAGACTCATAGATGGAGCGAGGGATTATATCGATGCGGTAACTGTGGACTTACAGGTACCAGACAGGCTGGTTTAAACCCGGCGTCCTCTAGGATCACGCGGATTTGCTTGACCCAACGTGATCGAAGGTTCGGAATGAATTAAACTATTATTCAGCTCTAGTAGAAGCGAATAATACGTTTCATTTACTTCTAATTGGGAATTAGAAGTTAATGGGCCTTAAACTAGAGTGACTATGGGCCTAGAGGATCACACACACTGGATTCTTGGGTGACGGATTATTATTATACAAATATATGTATTATTTCCTTTTAATTCCTTTTGGAAAGGAGTGTAAATGGGGCTTAATACATATGTATAATAAAGGACAGGTCATATATACAATTTTGGTCCTTTGAAGGTCTTTAGAAAAGGGCCAAAACTCTATATATAGATCCTACGTGAAGCTCATTCGATCTTCTGCTTCCAACCCTTTAAGCTAATCAAGCATTAAGGCTTAAAGAAGAGGATTAGCCTCCCCCCTTTTCTCTCTCTTGCTCTCTCTCTCTCTCCAGAAGGTGATAGAGCCGGGAGGGTCGTGCCGGGGGGGGGGGGGGGGTACCGTCGCTGCGCAAGAGTCCGTGTGGATCTGCTCTAGAGGCCGTACAGCTGTGCGGCTCGGTATTCTGCATCGGGCATCGCAGACAGCGTCGTTCCGCGCAAGGTGAAACACGCAACCCGTAATTAGGGGGTTTCAGTCTTAGAAACACCGATTAGAGCACAGATTAAGGTTTCCATAACACCGGGATCGGGCAAATGAAATTTTTGTTATTTGCGGTGTCGCCCGTAGGTGATATACGAAACCTTACAGTGGTATCAGAGTGGCGCCCGCAACGCGGACACCCGCAACGCGGGAGGTCAACTCCCGCGCGCTCGGGCGCAGCCCACGCACGCGAGGTTGACCTGCTGAATTTTTTTTAATTTAAAAAAATTTGCTTTTTATTTTTTTTAATTTATTGTGTGTTTGAATTGTGAATATATATATTAGATATATATATTTATATATCAAAATGCACAGTAAATTAAATAGAATTTTATTTCATAAGTTAAATAGTGTTATCTCAATAGTAAATGTCAAATGGTAAATTTTATTTAACCGATTTGAATTTACCGTGGTGAGATAATTACTATTTACCTTGAGATAAAATGGTAATAATTGAAGTTACTTCAGTAAAATTTAAATTTTTAAATTTTTAATTATTAGATAATTAGAAATTTCAAATTTTAAATTATATTGAAGTTAAATGTGAAAATTTTAATTATTTGAATTTTAATTATTAGATAATTGTTAAATTCAAAATTTGAATTTTAGAAAATTACTAATTGAGAATAATTGCATTATTTTAAATTTACTTTCAAACAAAATTATTAGATAATTAGTTTGAATTTAAATTTAAATTATTGACATGTTTAAATTTTGAATTTAAATTTGATTATTGGATAATTAAATTTAAATTTAATTAATTATCTCAATTAGATGCCCCTGTAGAAAATGATGATTCTTTACGTGCTTTACTTTATTTACCTTGTTTTAGCCTGCTTGTCTGTTTAATTTTAGTTAATCATGCTTCGATTTTTAAAATTAAACAAAGCTGACATGTTTTTGTTTGCACATCCCATTTTTAAATTCAAAAAGTAAGGATTATTTTCAGAAAATAACCCTTGATTGATTTTATTTGAATTGGTTGGTAAGTGATCATGGACTTAGATTAATGTAATTAATTGGGGTCTGCGAACCTCCTTTCTCTCTCTGTTAAAATTCTAATGTACTTCTATCTTCCTCCGTTGTTGTACTCGCCCTAAGGGCTGCTGGAATTTGAGTCACATGTAATTTAATTTTTCCGGCCTGCGTGCCGTGTAAAAGTTGTAATTGATGCGGCGTCGGATTTTGAAAGCGCGGAGCACACCCGACGAGGACGATCCAGTTGCTTCGGAAGCGGGCCGGATGTCTTAGTTACATTAGGGTTAAAGTCCATGATCACTTGCGTTTAATTTGACATTGTATGCATTTATTTTGTGCAAACTACTAGGTACGATAAATATATTGGATATATTTATATTACCACCTAGGGTGAGATCAAGATAAAATTAAATTCCCTCGCGCTTAAATTTTAGATCTGGTAAGCGTGGCTCTAGGAGTCGTCGTGGCCCTCCATCATTATGGAGTGAATGAACGTCTTCATTTCATGGATTTGTTGTGCTTTTCACAAGGTCCATGAGTTTGGAGGCGGGATTAAACTCCAAGGCTCGGTCTCAATGGGATGAGGAATTGAACTCGACTTTGTTGTGCTTTCCACAAGGGTCGAGTCATGAACTCATTGCTATGAAGTAATGATGGTTAGATCTAACCGAGAATATCCTTTGTTGTGCTTTCCACAAGGGGATGATTTCTCGGGGGTCGAATATCGGATATTGCATTGGATGCAAGTGCCTGTTGACTGCCCTTGAGATGGTGTATGGCTTGTTGTGCTTTCCACAAGGTCGTACATCAGTCTCGTTGGGATTCCGACCCACTAGGTTGATCTCACTGATCTCCCGTTCTATATACTGAGGGATATATAGTTCGATCGAAAAATGGTGGGACTAAATAAGAAAGAAAATCACATCTAAGTTAGAATTTGAGCACATGCTAAGTTGTCTTTTATTTCTTATCCAGATTACAATGTCGTCGTCCAACCCCCTCCGCGGCATCTTGGATGCAAATAGATTAACTGGACCGAACTACTCGGATTGGCTGCGTAATCTACGCATAGTCCTTACCGTCGAAAAGATTGCGTACGTGTTGGACACGGTTCATTCTGAGCCAACTCCTGATGCTGACGAGGGCGAGTTACTCGCTTATGCCAAGTGGTCTGAGGACTCATCCCTAGTCCAATGTTACATGTTGGCCTCTATGGCTCCCGAGCTGTAGAGGTAATTTGAAAAGACCGATTGTAGAAGTATACTTCTCAATCTACGCCAGCTCTTCGGGGTGCAGGGTAGGATTGAGAGGTATGACATCTCCAAAAGTCTTTTCAGGACACGGATGTCTGAGGGTTCATCAGTACAGGCCCATGTACTGAAAATGATGGAGTGGATTGAAAGACTCAATGCATTGGGGTTCAAGTTGGATCTTGAACTATGCATTGATCTTATACTCCAGTCATTGCCCGATTCCTTTTCTTCCTTCATCATGAACTTTAACATGAACAGGATTGAATCAACTCTCTCAGAGCTGCTCAATATGTTAAAGAGTGCTGAAGGAACCATGCGGAAAGATAAACCATCTTCGTCTATAATGATTGTTGGCCGAGCCAACAAGAAAAGGAAGGCCTCTCAAATATCCACCACAAGTAACAAAGGGAAGGGAAAGAAAAAGGCCACGGGTAAGCAACTCACCAAAGTTGACAAAGGGAATGGCAAGAAGAATGAAAATGAAGATAAAATTTTTCGATGCGGGGAAATTGGGCATTGGAAAAGGAATTGCAAGGTAATTCTAAATGAATGTATTTTTGTCATAGACCTTAATTTGTCATATATGGAATCCACATCATGGGTATTGGATACTGGATGTGCATCTCATATCTGCAATTCTGTGCAGGTGCTGGCAAATAGAAGACGACTAGGCAAAAAGGAGATTGAACTGAGGATGGGCAAATGGAGCTTTAGTTTCTGCCAAAGCTGTCAGGACTGCACGCCTCAGTTTACCTTCAGGAGTCATTCTGGAGTTGAATGACTGTTATTATATTCCTAATATTATTAAGAACATTATTTCAATCTCTGGTTTGTATAACATTGGATATACATTGGCTTTTAATAGCACTGGGTGCTCTATAATGAATAATGGTTTGATTATAGTCAATGGTTCATTAGTCAATGGTCTATATGTATTAGATACACGTTCTGATGTTATGCAAGTTTTCAATGCTGATGAAGTGAATTCTGCATATCTATGGTATTGCAGACTTGGTCATGTAGGTGAGAAGAGAGTCTCTCACTTACATTCAAATGGGTATTTGAATTCGTTCGAATACAAGCCATTTGATACCTGTGAGTCGTGTCTCATAGGGAAAATGACCAAGGCTCCCTTTGGTGGACATGGTGAGAGGGCTGTTGACCTTCTCGAGCTCATACACTCGGATGTGTGTGGACCCATGTCCATAGAAGTAAAAGGAGGTTATCTTTATTTCATTTCTTTTATTGATGACTTCTCTAGATATGGCTATGTGTATTTAATGAGACATAAGTCACAAGCCTTTGAGAAGTTTAAGGAAAACAAGAATGAAGTAGAGAAACAGACAGGCAAAAGTATTAAGGCTCTTCGATCGGATCGAGGAGGTGAATACTTAAGCCGTGAATTCACTTCTTATCTTAAAGACTATGGAATAGTTTCTCAGTGGACTCCACCGTATACACCACAGTACAATGGTGTATCCGAAAGGAGAAACATGACCTTGTTAGATATGGTCCGATCCATGATGTCTATGTCAGGACTACCCTTGTCTCTCTGGGGCTATGCGTTAGAGACTGCGGCTTATTTATTGAATATGATATTAAGTAAATCAGTTCCTTTATACCATATGAGATACGGAATGGCAGGAAATCAAATTTAAATCACATTAAAATTTGGGGGTGTCCTGCTCATGTAAAGAAGAATGAGGGTGATAAACTTGAGTCGAGAACCGATAAGTGTAGGTTTGTGGGATATCTAAAGGAGACATTGGATATTATTTCTATCACCCTTCTGAGCAAAGGGTCTTAGTGGCTAAGAGAGTTGTATTTCTGGAAAGAGAATATCTACTCTAGGAAAACAGTGGGAGCCAGATAGAATTGGACGAGGTCCAAGAACCACAACCCATAGACACAAACTCATTAGATGAGACTGTATCGGTTGATCCTATTCAGAGTGAAACACTGACACTACGGAGATCTGGTAGATTACCAAGAGAACCTGAGAGATATGTTGAACATGTCTCAGAAGGGTCCTCTAAGGTATGTATCGATGAGGATGATGATCTTCAGTCGTACCAGGAGGCGATCCGTAGTGTAGACTCCGAGAAATGGCAAGAGACAATGGATTCAGAGATCCAGTCCATGTACACCAACAAAGTTTGGAACTTAGTTGATGTACCCGAAGGGAAAGTCCCTATCGGCTGCAAATGGATTTTCAAAAGGAAATCGGTACAGATGGACAGGTTGACACATACAAGGCTAGACTAGTGGGAAATGATATCGTCAAAGGCAAGGTATTGACTATGACGAGACTTTTTTACCGGTAGGCATGGTTAAGTCAATCAGAATCCTCCTTGCCATTGCTGCATACCTGGATTATGAGATCTGACAAATGGATGTGAAGACAGCTTTTCTTAATGGAAATCTGTCAGAAGAAGTGTACATGGTACAGCCTGAAGGATTCACCTCCAAGTTACATCCAAATAAGGTATGGAAACTTCAAAGGTCTATTTATGGATTAAGACAGGCATCTAGAAGCTGGAACTTAAGATTTGACGAGGCTGTCAAATCTTTCAACTTCATTCGGAATGAAAATGAACCATGTGTTTACAAGAAGGTCAGTGGGAGCTCTGTGACCTTCTTGGTCATTTATGTTGATGACATCTTACTCATTGGGAATGATGTAGAGATGTTGACATCAGCCAAGTCTTGGTTGTCTAAGACTTTCTCCATGAAGGATTTGGGAGAAGTATCATATGTGCTGGGCATAAGGATCTATCGAGATAGATCTAAACGGATACTAGGATTATCCCAATCCATGTACATAGACACTATCCTCAAAAGGTTTAGGATGGAAAATTCCAAGAGAGGTCTCATTCCCATGAGACATGGAATTTGCCTATCCAAATGGATGAGTCCTAAAACTTCTGAGGATGTGGCACACATGAATAAGGTACCCTATGCTTCGGCGATAGGGTCAATCATGTATGCAATGCTATGTACACGGCCTGATGTTGCCAATGCTTTAAGCATTGTCAATAGATATCAGGCAAATCCAGGCGAAGAGCACTGGAAGGCAGTAAATGGTATCCTTAAGTACCTGCGAAGGGCTAAGGATCTTTTTCTGCTTTATGGAGGAGATGACCTACAGCTTAGAGCTTACACAGATTCAAGTTTCCAATCAGATCCTGATGACTGCAAATCCATGTCTGGATTTGTATTCATGTTGAATGGAGGGGCAGTCAGTTGGAGAAGCTCCAAGCAAGATACGACTGCAGATTCGACGACGGAGGCGGAATATATTGCTGCAGCTGAAGCTGCTAAAGAAGCCATCTGGATGAAGAAATTCATCTTGGAACTTGGCGTAGTTCCCGAGATATCAGCTTTCATCCCATTATTTTGTGATAATAATGGGGCCATCGCCCAGGCGAAGGAACCAAGATCTCACCAAAGGTCAAAGCATATTCTTAGGCGCTTTCACCTTATTCGGGAGATTGTTGATCGTGGAGATGTGACGGTAGAGCGTGTACCGTCAGAAGATAACATAGCAGATCCACTGACTAAGCCTTTGACACAAACTGTGTTTGAGCGTCATCGGGATAAGATGGTGTAGACACGACATTTTAGCATTATGCTGAGCAGATCCCGTATTACACTAAGACGCCCCAAAGCAGCTCGCACGTTTAAGTTAGTTGAGTAATCTCTAATTTAATCTAATAATCTGTGGCTTCTTGAATAGTAATTCTTGTTAATGGGATTATGACCATTCCTACACAAAATAAAAAAATGTGTGTTAATGGGCTTGGTCCATCTTTTAATCCTAAAAGGGGGAGGTTCATCATGTGGGCTTGGCCCATTCCTATTCAAAAAATATACCAAAAGAAAACATTTGTGCTAATGGGTTTGGCCCATTCCTATTCAAAAAATATACCAAAAGAAAACATTTGTGCTAATGGGTTTGGCCCATTCCTATTCAAAAATAAATATATATATATATATATATATGTGTGCTAATGGGCTTGGCCCACTTTTGTTCTAAAAAATAAATAAAATTTAATGGACATGGCCCCATCTTTTATTACATAATTTATTTCCTCACTCCCCTCCCGGGTCTCTAGGATCTTGCCCCCCTCTCTTTAACACACACTCTCTCTCCCCTTCTCACCTCCTGAGTAACCCACCACCCCATCGGAAGCCCCTGGGAATACACACACACCCCCTCCTTTGCATGCACCCACGAAGCCACCCCCTCTCCACTTCCCACGTTGCCACCTCCACCTCCCTCTTCCCTTTCTTTTTCTGACCACACCAGCCATCCTCCTCCTCACGACAGTCACCTCTTTTCTCCTCCACCCTCACTCACCTTCCCACTCCTCTTACGAGCCCACAGCCACCTCCACCGTCTACCTCCACCGTATCCCCTCCCTCTCTCCCTCTGCAGCCACCACCCAACCACCCCAGCCATCTCTCCCTCTTCCTCTCTCATCCTCCTTCTCTCTTCCCTCTATCTCTGCCTCTCGCCGCCCTCTCTCTTGACCTTTTTTTTCTTTCTTTTGATTCCTCCCTCACCCCTTCTCCTCCCTCTCTGTCTTCTCTCTTTTCCCCAACCTCTCTCTCTCTCTCTTACTGGCGTTTTAAAACAAAAAAAAAGGGATCTAGTGAGTTCGCAGGGGGGGCCTCGTCGCCCGTGCCCCCCCCGATTTGAACGAAAGGCCGCAACGGCCTTTTTCTCCCGCCGCGGCCGGCCGCATCGGTCGCTCCCGCCTCCGCACCAGCCGCCCCCGACGCCGCCCCTGCCGGCCACGCCCCCAGCCCGCAGCGCCCCCGCCTCCGGCCGCCTCTGGCTCCCAGCCCGCAGCACCCTCGCCTCCGGCCGCAACGGCCCTCACCGCAGCCCGCCAGCACGCACGCCCACGCCGCGGCCGCCGTGAGCCCAAGCTCCCAGCTGCCCCTGCCACTCCAGCCCCCCCTGCTGCTCCCTGCTTCCGGCCCCGCCTCCAACTCCTCCGCACCGGCCGCCCCGACGCCGCCGCCTGCGCCCAGCGCCCAGCCGCTCGCCCCCGACACCGCCCATCGCCGTGCACCGCCGCGGCCACCGCCTTCGAGCTTCCCCTCCCTGCTCTCTCTCTCTCTCTCTCTCTTTCTCTTCTCTGCCCCTCTCCCCCCGCCGTTCTCTTTCCCTCCTTCTCTCTCTTCCCCCCGTCGCGGTCCCCCTCTCACCCTCTCTTCTTCTCTCTCTTTCTCACGCCGGCCTCTCTCTTTTTCTCTTTCTCCCCCCGCTGTTCTCTTCTCTCTCACCATCTCTCTCCCCCTCTCGTTATCTCTCTTTCCCCCTCTCTCTATTCTCTTTCTCTTTTTCTCCCTCCCTCTCACTCGTCTCTCTCTCTCTCTCTCTCCCGTCTTCTCTCTCCCTCCTCTTTCGCTCTCTCTCTCTCTCTCTCTCCCTCTCGATCTCTCTCACTTCTTCTTCTCTTTTTTTATTTTATTTTTTCCCCCCACCGCGGGTCTCTCTCTCTCTCCCCCTCTCCTCTCTCTGCATCTCACCACCCGCCTCTCACTCTCCCTCTCCCTCTCCCCCTCTCTCTCTCTCGATCTCCCTCTCTCATTTTTTTCTTTCTTTTTTATTCCCTCTCACCACCGTCTCTCTGACTCTCTCTCTTTCCCCTTCTCCTTGTTTCTCTCACTCTCTCTCTCTCACCGTCTCCCCCTCACTCTTTTATCTTTTTTACTATTCTCTCTCTTTCTCTCTCTCACCATCCGACCCCTTCTTTCTCTTCTTGTACACATTTTTCTCTCTTTAATTCTTCTCTCTCTCTTCCCATCTACTTCCTCTCACCCTTTCTTTTTCTTTTCTTTTTTTATCTCTTTTCCCTCTGCTTTTCTCTCTGTTCTCCCTTCTCTCCTCTCTCCCGGCCTCACATCTCTCTTCCCCTCTCTGCCCATCTCCCCCTTTTTCTCCTTTTCTGTCTTTTTCTTCCCTCTTCTGCACCTATTAGATATATATATGTATATATATATTATTTACGTATATATAGCATCTATATGTTTATGTTCATGTATATGTGTATGTGTGTGTTCGTGTAGGGGTACGTGTCTGTGAGTGCACGCACGTGTCGACTCAAAGTGGAAAAGAGAGAATTGGATCCAACCAGTGGTTGAGGCCCGTGAAATAAAGAAGGTTGAATTCCTGGCCGTTCGAGGGTACTAGGACAGTCGTTCTGCTGCGCTACATGCCTGCTTCACTCCCACCTTGCCGAAGGAGCTCACCCTCGAGCCCATCATCTATATCTGAATAAGTTTTCTCCCCCTCTTTGCTGTCTCATTTTCATTCAGTTAGCTGCATGCATGCATCATTTGCCATCCCCAGAACATTTCTCTCCGAGATAGAATCTTAATTATTCATCCATCATATTGTTTATCTACCATTTCGTGTCTAAAAGGGGTTTTAAATACCACCAACCAGGTGCGTACTCGTCTATGCTATTTTCAGTGTCATTTTCTAAAGAATCGGTACTACACCACCGTCGTTCTCACCAACCAGTTCTACTCTGTTTGTTCTTTGTCTAAGGGTAACCGAAGGAAGCCCTCTTCGTCGGCCGGCCGACAGAAGAGGAAGAGAGAACCCGCTCTGCTCCCGCCCTGACGGCAAACGCGATCAGAACACTTCCTATGGGGTTCTCAGCCCCTGGCGATCACATCCCCTTCCCCCTTTCTTTCCTATCAATTTTCCTTTTTGTTTAAACCCTGCGACGGAAGTCATTCCTCGCGAATGTGTACGTGACGGAAGTCATTCCTCGCGAAGACTTTTTTATTCTGTCATTTTTTCCTTTGATTTCTGTCTAAACCCTGCGACGGAAGTAATTCCTCGCGAAGGTGTACGTGACGGAAGTCATTCCTCGCGAAGCCTTTTTATTCTGTCATTTTATTCTTTCAATTTCTGTCTAAACCCTGCGACGGAAGTAATTCCTCGCGAAGGTGTACGTGACGGAAGTAATTCCTCGGGAAGCCTTTTTATTCTGTCATTTTATTCCTTTGATTTTTGTCTAAACCCTGCGACGGAAGTAATTCCTCGCGAAGGTGTACGTGACGGAAGTTATTCCTCGCGAAACCTTTTTCATTCTGTCATTTTATTTCTTTAAATTTCTGTCTAAACCCTGCGACGGAAGTAATTCCTCGCGAAGGTGCACGTGACGGAAGTAATTCCTCGCGAAGCCTTTTATTATATATATTACAGTAAAAACCCCGCGGAGAGTAATATCTCGCGGTGGTTTTATGTATATATACTCATGTTTATTATCTATATTGCAATAAAAACCCCGTAAGGCCAATGTCTTGCGGTGGTCCTAATACGTACATATATATTCATTAGCGTTGATATTATTGCATCGCTGTTAGAACCCCACAAAGACCAATGTCTTGTGGTGGTATGTCTTGGTTCGTATTGTCTTTGTAATTTTCTGGAGAACGATATACCGCTGCAGTTTCTGAGTCTTCGTGCCTCCCCATTTCTGTTACTTAGAGTCTCGGATTCTCCGGTATATGAAAAACTGCTCGTGGAACGGTAAGTCACGCTTACCGGAAAGGGGTCAGTTTACGCGAGAGGGTCTTCCGACCCCTATCTCCGCCACGTACCGGAGTCCGTTTCGCATCCTTCTTTCCTTTCTCTTCTTTATGTTTTTTTTCTCTTCTTGAGCTGATCTCGTCATTTCCATCTCTTAGGACAGACGAGGGTGGACGTCCCTTGCCGTCTCCACCTCTCTGACAATCACCTTTTCATCATTACTTTGCATCATTGTTTCTTTCCCCCGAGGGTGGACGACACTCTTTTGCCGTCTACACCTTTTTGGTGATCACGGTGGGACCTCTTTTGTTTTCTCTGGTTACCCAAATATTGTCGGCACCCACGTGTGCCCCTCCACTCGGCACCCACGCGTGCCCCTCCACTCGGCACCCACGCGTGCCCCTCCATTCGGCACCCACGTGTGCCCCTCCACTCGGCACCCACGTGTGCCCCTCCACTCGGCACCCACGTGTGCCCCTCCTGCTTGCGCCCGCATGCGCTATATTCGTGTTCCCGCTATCACCCTTGGCATTCCAATTACATCCCTCGTGCACTACGTGCATTAGTCTAGAGTCCCCTTGAAGTCTGAAGAGATTCGTATCATTGCAGAAAAAGGAGTGTTGTGATGTTTGTTTAATTTCTTTTATTGCATATATTTGCTGTCTGTTTATATATCTCTTGTCAAATTCAGCACTGCATTGCATATCATCTCCCTTTTATTTTTATTTCTTTTGTTCCATCTTTTTAGGATCACCTTTTCTTGGTGAAGGAAAGACTCTCCGTCGGGAATTCCTCTCGACGGACTAGGATCTCCTTCACTGGGACCTCCGTAAGTCCCCGACATCGAAGGATTCCCTCTTCGTTCACTGGGCTGGTTGTACCACTGAAGTTCCCTGGAGATAGTTAACCCATTCGTGGTGAGTCGAGTGTCCTTAGATCACACGGCGAAAATCAATATTGCAACTAAGGTCCCTCCTGTGGTGTGAACATTAGATTAAGAAAAAAAGGAAAAAAAAGGGGAAAACCAAAAGAAAACAAAAAAGGCGTTAAACATCAACTTGTTTGTTAATCTTTGCTAATGGTTTGAGTGTTTATGTTATTACATTTTAATTAGAAAGAAAAAGAAAAAAGGGGGAAAACAAAAGAAAACACAAAAAGGCGTTAAACATCAACTTGTTTGTTAATCTTTGTTCTTGGTTTGAGTGTGTATGATATTGCGTTCCGGCAAAATCTCACGTTCCGAAAAAGATCAAGAAATGTCCGGGAACGGTCAGAATCCGACCCCGAGTCACCAGGGGACACATGTCCCTGCTGAGGACGCAGGTTCCTCCCGTGAGCCCTCACATGAGGTGCGAGCCGCCGTTGGGGAAGCATCCCCACCACAAGATATTTCCTCCTTGCTAGGTGTTCTCGCGAACACACAGCTCAATTCCGATCAGATCCGAGCCTTTCAGGCCGTCTTAAAGGGAAATCTGTTGATTCTACTCCTCAAAACCCAACACCAGTTGTCTCTCTATTCAAGAGCCCGCACAGGCAATCCCTCCCTCATTCCCTCTTGTGCAGACAAGTTTGCAGCCTCCCTCTTTCCAATTACCTCCCCAGTCTCAAGTTCCACCAATTCTTCATCCAACATTTCAGTCAGTTCCATTTACTGATATGCCACATCTGCAACCTCCCCCTTTCCAATTACCTCCCCAATCTCAAGTTCCACCAATTCCTCATACGACATTTCAGTCAGTTCCATTTGCTGATATGTCACAACGTCTCTCTCATCCGGAATTCCCTTCTCAGGCTTCTGCGAGGCCTCAGTGGCCACCACAACCTGCTCCTTACAATGAGGTCACTCAATCCCTCCTTCATAGGATGAACAAGATGGATGAACAATTCCGAGATTTCAAAAAGATCGTGGATGTCAAATCCGCGCCTGAGATCTCTTTACCAATCCTTCCAGTATTCCATCTCCCTCCTTCTGAAATGCCAACGTATCGACGGTACACCGGCACAGGCAACCCCCTCATTCATCTGAAGGACTTTATGTATGAGTCCTCGTTTTGGCAGAACGATCAAAGATCCTTGGCATACCTCTTCAGGAGATCATTGGATGGTCCCGCCTTAGAATGGTTCTATTCCCTAGAACCGAGTGAGGCTGAGAACTTCGACGTAGTGCAACGGAAATTCACACAGAAATATCGGGATAGGGTCGGTCCCTCCTTCTCTATTACCGACCTAGTGGCTGAAAAAATGAAGCCGGACGAAGATTTCACCCAATTTGCCGATCGATGGAGATCCTTGGCAGAGAAAGTGAGAGACCCCATTTCAGAATCGGAGCAAGTAAAGATGGTCGTGTCTAATGCCACTCCACAATTTAGACACGTCCTGGCAATGAACAAACTCACCACTATGGAGGAACTGTATGAGAGGGCTCGATATATCCAAACACAGCTGAAAGATTCTCCCCTTATGCACATGTTCGAGCCACCAAAACCAAAGGTGTTTAGGAAGCCGGGCACGGGTGCCCAAGGTGGGGTAACAGAGGGGGTTGTAACAAATGAACAAGTGGGCGCGGTTGGCTATCCCAACCAGCAAGCTAATCCTAGGCCCCCACAACCCCCACAATTCCCCTTTCATCAGGAACAACAAGGTCAGCAACCCTATCGTCCTCCCATACAAAACAATCTCTTCCAAAACAATATGCCTCAACCCCTCCATCTTCAACAACAACAACATCGACCTCCTCAATATAATCAGGTTCCACCACCCGGGGATTATGGCCTCCAACAACAGAGAAGGCCGGTCGGCCCTAGGAGAGCTCATTACCCACCTTTGCCGGAGTCATTACCGGACATCTTTAATGCTCTCATGGCTGCTAATTTCCTCACCTTGCCTAAGGAAAAAGCCATATGGCCCACGAACGTCGACACTTCCAGATATTGTGTCTTCCATAGACAGCCGGGTCATACAGTGGAAAACTGTTTTCATTTCAGAGATTATATCTATGATATGAACGATGAACATCAAATAGATTGGGTTGAAATGAGGCGATGCGTCACCATGATGAAGGCCAGGAGACCTCCTCTTAGACAACAACAACAACAACAACAGCAACAACAGCAGCAACAACAGCCTCAGCAGGCACCACAACAACAGCCGAATATGGGCATCCTCCAGAATCCGTTACCGGCGCACCAACAACCTAACCACCAAGTCAACCCCATCTCTTCCTTCCTGGAGGTCGGAAGAGGGCAGGATTGGCATACGGAAAGCGGCTCTGTCCTTGTCACCAATCACGTTCCTATCCAATCCCCACGCCTTATTCGTCCCGCACCGGTCTATCCTCCACCCGTAGCACAACCCGCAGTAATACCTTACTCATTTCCACTGACATCACGTCCTCTCATCCGCGTCGCTATTGATGACCTCCCTTCGAGTCTCCAGCAAACACCCTCCACTTCCACCATAACACCGTTACCCCCAAAACCTCTCATTATCCCTCACGCCTCCAGTTCATCATCCGCCTTCATTCCGCCTCCACTAAACAAACCCATTATTGTCCAACACCCTTCCGAGGCACCATCTACCTCCACCACAACCCCTTTACCCTCGAAACCCCTCATTATTCATCACCCATCTGGGACACCATCAACCTCTACTATGCCTCCACCTTTTAAACCCCTTATCATTCGCCGTCCATCTGAGGCTTCACCCACTCCCACCATGCCTCCACCTAACAAACCACTCATCAGAGCCCCTACACCTATTATTGCCCCTGCTTCATCAATTGTTCCTCCACCACTACCCCTCGAACCCTTGCTAAACCCCATATCTAACTCTATAAAGGTGCCGCCAAAACCACAAGCCATGGTGCTCCGTAGTGGAAGGATGTTCCATCGGATTTTTTCCCAAAACAGTCAGGTCCCCGAGCAATCTCAGCCGGAGAAAGACACCGAAGAACAGCCAGAGGAGTCTATCCCCGGGACACAATATGACCTGTTGAAACACTTGGATAAAACACCAGCTCGGATCTCCATTCTCGAGCTAATCAAGAGGTCAAAAACCCATCAAGACGCCTTGATGGAGTATCTCCAAAAGGTCATGGTAAACGAGGATCTCCCAGTGGAAAAGATCTCGTCGGTATTAACACCGACTGATACACAACCGGCTATTATCTTTCACCACCATGAGCTTGCCCCCAAGGAGGCTCGCAAATATGCTTTGTGTATTGCAGTCAAGATCAATGGAGTGTCTGTAGACCCGTGTTTGGTGGACACTGGTGCATCTATAAATGTGATCTCTATGATCACCCTCCAATCATGTGGGGTTGACACGGAACAGATAAGGCCTTCATCAATCACGGTTACGGCCTATGATAATAGCAAAAAGCCGCCAATGGGGATGGTCATCTTGAATGTAGAATTGGGCCCTGCATCAGTCTTCACGGAATTCCATATCCTTGATATGGATCCCACATTCAAGGCCATACTGGGCCGCCCTTACATTGAGGTTATGAATGCGGTGCCTTCCACCAATCATCAGTGCTTGAAGTTTCCATACAAGGCTTGGATTATCAAGGTAAATAGCATGCCCATCTTTTCTACAGTGGATGCTATTAATACCTCATTACCTTCTGTTTGGCCAACTCACCGGCCAATTCTTTCACTGCTAGATGTGTGTGACCCTCGCCGCGCCCCTGTGACACATAAGCCGTTTCTAACATCAAAGTCATGTCACCTTTCCCATTCTAAGGGATGGGAGATCATGAGAAATATTGGCTACCAGCAGGGCAAAGGTTTGGGGGCACAATCACAAGGGAGGCTGAGGTTGCCAAAGAAGACAAAGCTAACCCTTAGAGCCGGCCTGGGCTTTGAAGGGACATTTGAAGTATCTGAGGAACCTCTCACATGGACCTTGTATTCCCATTTCAGAAAGGGGCCAGTGATCCAAATGGGAGATTATGTGCCGAAATCATACGGGAAATTGCATATTGCCTACTTGGCTAAAGATTGCTCGAGGGCTGCAAAGAAGGGGAAACACGATGATCCGGACTGCGAGTGGAACAAGTGGTTTGATATACATGATATTTCCAGTGCGCTACAGCAGATGTTCTCGCCTCCAGACTTAGAGGGGCCACTTTTGATCTCCGAGGTACCAAAAGATGTCACTGACATTGTCGAAATTCCAAGTTTTCCTCGTCGAGAGGAAGTTGCCACTAACGGATCGCTTTCCGTCATTCTATCTGATCATTCTCCTCAGCCGTTGCTGCTGACTCTTTCTTGGACCCGACGTTTATCTGATGATATTCCCAGGTCCCCTTCTCTACTCACATTCTTGCGTGGGTCTTTCAGCCCATGCCAAATTTTCAACCATGATCTGCTCAATGAGCCATGCAACCCCCTAGCTATAGTTCCCTCCTCCCATTCTCTAATTTCTTTCAATTGTTTTGTAATTGAAAATGAAAATGAAAAAAAAAACGTCGATTTTCGAACTCCTCAGCAGTGCATCTCCTTTGAGGAGACCTCCTACATCTCTCACGAGTGTGCCCCGACTTACGGGCCACTCATTCAAGGTCCCTTGAGCGACCTTCTTTACCCCTCTATCGAGGGGTCTCTTCCTGTACATTCTTCAACTTCTTCTTCGTCTGTAGAACAAGTCAGTCAGGTTAGGAATAGCGAGTCAAGGGTAGTACCTAGAAGAAAATCCAAGGGCAAGGAAATTCCTCGTCGATTCCTTCTAGATCTAGCTAATAGGTGTCAAGCCTTTCTAGCCATTCCTCAATTGCTAGAAAATCCCATCCATCTGCCGGAGTTAGAATGTGAAGAGGATTGCACAATTGATGAGGGATACGGAGTTTATGAGCTCACAGATGAAGAGTACCCTATTGAAGAAGGGGACGAAGAATATGAGGGCGCGGCTGACGCATATGCTAGCGGAATAAGGAGGTTTGACGAACCATCAGTCGCTATAGAAGAACCCACCAAAGAGATCAATCTGGGGACCGAGGAAGACCCTAGGATCATCCTCATAAGCGATAATTTGCCGACATCTGAAGAGGAGGAATTGATCAAGGTTCTAAAGGAGTACAGGGACACGTTCGCATGGAGCTACGAGGATATGCCGGGATTGGATTCTACCCTGGTCGAACATCGCCTAACGTTAAAACCAGGGTCCGTCTCGATAAAGCAAAGGTTAAGACGTTTCCACCCCCAGATGGCTTTGAAGATGAAGGAGGAAGTCGATAAGCTCCACAAAGCCAGGTTTATTAGAGTCGTCCTATATCCTCAATGGGTGGCAAACATTATCCCGGTCATGAAAAAGGATGGAAAGGTGAGATTCTGTATCGATTTTCGGGACCTTAACCGCGCGTGTCCAAAAGATGATTTCCCCTTGCCTCACATTGACGTGTTGGTTGATAATACGGCAGGCTATGAAACTCTCTCGTTTATGGATGGATTTTCGGGGTATAATCAGATCCGTTTGGCGGAAGAGGATCAGGAGAAAATATCATTCACCACACCTTGGGGAACTTACTACTATTTGGTCATGCCGTTTGGTTTGAAGAATGCTGGAGCTACTTATCAAAGAGCTATGATGGTAATATTCCATGACATGATGCATGTATATTTAGAGGTGTACGTGGATGATTTATTGGTCAAATCTAGGACTAGGGCGGAACACCCAAGAGTTCTGGCTAAGGTGCTGCAAAGATCAAGGGAGTTCAATCTGAAAATGAATCCAAAAAAGTGCGTATTTGGCGTCTCATCGGGCAAATTGCTTGGTTTTATTGTGAGTAAGAGGGGCATTGAAATAGATCCCAACAAAGCTAAAGTAATTAGGGATATGCCACCTCCGAAAAACCTAAGAGAAGTTCGAGGGTTAATCGGAAGGTTACAATTCATTCGTCGATTTGTGTCACAGCACTCACAAAGGTGCAAGCCTTTCTACGAGTTGACTAAGTCAGGAGTAGAATTCCTTTGGAATTCTAAATGCCAAAAAGTTTTTGAAGGATTGAAAGAATATCTGGCCAATTCACCCGTTCTAATTCCACCCACGCCAGGTAGACCTTTAATCCTTTATGTCTCGGTCCTGGACGACTCCGTGGGAGCTGTCCTAGCACAAGCCGATGAAGCGGGCAAGGAAAGGGCGACCTATTACTTGTCCAAACTCCTCAACCCCTGTGAGCAGAAGTACACGGCTATGGAGAAAACTTGTGCCGCCCTTGTCTGGGTAGTGCAGAAGTTGAAACACTACTTTCTGGCTCATGAAGTTCATCTGATTGCCCGAATGAACCCTATCAAGTTCCTTCTAGAAAAATCTGTCCTTACGGATAGATTAGCACGCTGGCAAAGTTTTCTCTCTCAGTTTGACATCGTCTACGTCCAGCAAAAGGCGATTAAAGGGTATGCTATAGCTGAGCATCTCGCTCACCATCCTCTTCCGAAATTCGACCCTGTCCAATCAGAGTTTCCAGATGAGGAACTAATGTCCATCAACCAATCAGATGATTGCATGTGGACGTTATATTTTGATGGAGCTCTGAATTCCCAAGGGAAAGGAATCGGCATTGCCCTCCTGTCGCCTAAAGGCCTTACATTCCCACTGGCATATCAGCTCAAATTCCCCGTTACCAACAATATAGCTGAATATGAAGCTCTTCTAGCTGGCCTAGAACTCGCTCATTCTTTTCGTATCACTGAATTGCGAGTCATAGGTGATAGTCAACTCATTCTTCGCCAGGTGCTCACCAAATATCGCACTCGCGATCCCAAGCTCAAGCCATACCAAGAACTCACTGCTGCCTTTGCCAAATTGTTCGCCAAATTGATCTTTGTCCATGTCCCTCGTCATCAGAACATTCTGGCCGATGCCCTCGCCTCATTGGCATCATCTCTAAGGTTCCCTCTAGGAAGATGGTTTGATACCATTCACGTCTACAAGCGTCACGTCCCTGCAATCGATGACGCTTCATACGTAAATATCAAGGACAGGATAGCAAGAAAGGCCCTACAGGAAGAAATCCTTGAGAAGAGGGAAATTATGTTGACAGAATTAGAAGAAGAATTGGCTGATGAGGAGAAGCCATGGTTTTACGAAATTGCCAAGTATTGCAAAGATCAATCATACCCTGAAGAAGCCACATCGGAAGATAGAAAAGCCATAAGGAGGGTGGCACAGAGGTACGTGCTGGTCGGAGAAGTGTTATACAAGAGAAGTCTTACTGGTGTTCTTCTAAGATGTCTCGACGAAGAGGAGGTCTGGAAATGCATCGAGGAAGCACACTCTGGTGTGTGCGGTGGCCATGTGAATAGCCAAATGCTTGCCAAGAAAATCCTTCGGCAAGGCTTTTACTGGCCCACCATGGAAGAAGATTGTGCCGTCTATGTCCGCAGGTGTGTCAAGTGTCAACTTCACGCCGATAAAATTCATTCCCCATCTTCTTCACTTCATCCAGTATCCTCCCCATGGCCTTTCTCCATGTGGGCTTTCGATGTCATTGGTCCTCTCGGTAATCCTTACTCCCTCACTAAGCAAAAATCATTCATCCTTACTGCAACGGAGTACTTCACCAAATGGGCCGAAGCCGAAGCTTACGTGGAGGTTAAAGCATCAACAGTCCGCAAATTCATCATGAAGAACATCATCGCCAGGTTCGGCATTCCAAGCACGATCATCACCGACAATGGACCGCAATTCATTTCTCAGGACCTTCAGGACCTCTGCAAAAGATATAAAATTGCATTGCATCATTCATCACCTTATTATCCACAAGGTAATGGACAAGCAGAGGCCACTAACAAAACGTTGATTAAAATCATAAAAAAGACATGTGAGTCTAACAAGTTCTCAGATTGGTCAGAAAAGCTGATTGAAGCTCTATGGGCCTATCGCACTTCAATCCGTACTCCCACTGGGCAAACCCCGTTCGCCCTCACTTATAGGATGGAGGCGGTAGTTCCGTACGAAATTTTGGTCCCCTCTCTGAGAGTACAATTGGATAAGGACCTCCCCCTCGACGAACGTCGTGATTCACTCCTTGTCCAATTGGAACTCTTAGATGAGAAACGGCTGGCCGCTGCCGAGCATGCACGGGTATATCAAAACAGACTCACACGTTTTTATCAAAAGAAGGTCATTGAAAGGAAATTTCAAGTCGGTGAAATGGTAGTGAAAAGAATGTTTGTAAAACCTGGTGGGCCGCGTTCTAAACTCCAACCCAATTGGGAAGGACCGTACGTGATTCAGGCTGTGCATCCTGGCAACGCCTACAGGCTAGTCAATGCTGAGGGGATCGAGTTATCCCACCCTTGGAATGGGCTTTATCTTAAGAAATACTACCCTTAGATAGGTGTACATAGTGTCAAAAATGATGAAATGTAAAATAACAAAAAAAATAGAAAACAATGAAAGCAACAAAAATATGTATATATACAACAACAAAAGACAAAAAAAATAGAAGAAAATGAAAAGAAGAAAAAAAATAGAAAATTCAAAATGCTAATGCCCGGAGATCACCATGTAGTTAAGTCATTGCATTCAACCTCCGTGTTGGGATAGGGCCTATTAAGACTTGGTAGGTTCCGGGTCTTGGTTTGCCAGAACCGTGGGGATCCCTGTCCGGCTAGTTCGGCTTATACCCCCCTCAAAAGGGGCAACATACATGTACACATGTGTTCTATGAAAGATCGGTAGCATCGCTCATGGTGAGGCCTCACCTAGAAGGTCTCCAGAATGCTTAAATCTTCGTTCTCTCTCTCTCTTCGACCGAATGAGACAGCCGGCGCCCTTAAAACGCTGAGCATGGAAAACACGAACACAACCCCTAGGGCAAGAGTAGGGCCCAATTCTTCGAGCATGGGTCAGAGCACGAGAAGAGGGCAGTGTCCCCGCAGGCATTCAAGAGGGATTTCATAATGTCAAGATACTATGTCCCTCGCAAAAATTTGTCAAGAAAAATCAGAAAAGAAGAACAAAATCAAAGTCAAGTGAAAAGCCTGGTCGTAACCGTGCCTGGTCCCACAAATGAAACCCCTTTGACTGAAAGTCAAATTCTATATAAAAGGGGCCATGAGATGTAAATGCTCGAGATTTGGTCTGAAGTTGTCCGAAAGGGAAAGTTAAGTGTGCCCCTACTGGCTCGCCGAGTTAACGGTTTTTCCGGTCCTCTCAAGAGGTTTGCCCCTAATACTCTTCCTTCTTCCCCTGAAGATAAAAGCTCAATGGAGTTCCTGAAGGGTGAAACTCACCAAAGTCTGCAACCACCTTTCGACACAAACGTATGGTTGTCCGTCTTGAAAAGCAGAAGTCATTGTCAGAGTCTCCGTGTTTCTGGCCGGTCAAGACCCTTATCTACCATCTTAATGTCTTCTAAGTCTAACCTCGAGCTTAGACCAATGCAAGCGCGTCACCTATGGGTGCGACGGCGTCTGATTCCGGGTCAGCGTCGCGCGGTTGGTCATTTGGGTTCCAGGGTGTTCCATTACATATCGTCTAGAGTTGTGAGGAAATAGACCCGGGTCGGGCAAATCATTTACCTTGAACACTTTTTGGGTGAATCCCTGTGGTCGGAAGCAACTGGGAGCCTAAGCATGGCATGACGGTATTGTCATCAGGGTAAGTCTTAGCCGGCGGGATTATCATTCGAGGAGTATAGAGGCCCAAATCAACTTAGACGTGCACTTAGGATGCCTGGGAGGTTAGCAAGAAACCCTCGTTCTCATGCAGGTTAGATGTTATATCAAGTGGTCATCATGCATTAGCAAAAACAAAAAAATAATAAACAAACCAAAAACAAACTAAAAAAATAACAAATCCAAAATCCAAAAAAAAAGAGAAGAAGCAAAAAATGTACATGCAAAAAAAATGGAAATATAAAAGACCAAAAAAATAAACAAACAACAAAATACAAAAAAAAATGAATACACCTACAAAAACAAAGAAAATCACATCTTCGCATGATCGCATTTGTATGCACCATTCATTTTAAATTCTCGTTTGCATCCGTGTGCTTGTCTGTCGCATTCATTATCCTTTATTATTGCCTTTGTTAATAAAGGCTTGCCCCTTGACTCGTTATCAAGAATGGTTCTTCATCATATTTGCTCATTGAGCAAGGGGCAAGTCAGAACAGAAATACTGACTTGTTTGCTTAGATGTGTACAGGGATTCGGGAGATCAGAAAGAAGCAGAGAACCAAGCACAAAATATTTTATTCCACTCCCACTCAACAAAAACGAACAACAAGAGAGAGCCTACATTAGCTCCCACCCTCCTTCTCTACATTACTTGTCTCGCCGCTTTCTGGATGAGAAACTCTAGAAGGTGCTATCCAACCATGAAAAGCGGTACTTCTACCGCTTTGGGGTCCTCTTTCTATCTCCACTCCCCGACGTCGATCTGCGGGAGCAGCAAAGAAGCTACTAACACGAAAGCCACGCTCTCGTGCCCTTCGGTAGCGTTCCTCGCCATCCTTCAGCCACTGCTCGGCGAGACCGAGACTGGTCCTCAATTCGAATAGTTGGGCCTCCAGGGCCCTCCTCTCCTCTTTCTCGACTGATCTTTTGGCCTTCTCTCTTTCCCTGTCCTTTTCCCTCTCAGCACGTTCTCTCTCTCTGTCATCCCTTTCCAGCTGAAGGGTGATTCTCAGCTCCATGGCGTCCCGAGAAAAATTGTCATCTGAGCGACGTTGCAATTCCTCCTCCAGCTCCTCTATCCTGGCCTTCCCTTGTGATGCATGAGCAAACATCTCTTGCATCTCTTCGGCCTGCCATATTCGTCATTTCAGGGGTGTGATGAGACATAAACAGAGAAGCTCGGATAAGAGGAACCTTCACCTGCACAGAAAGCATTCCCTCTGCCTCCGCGGCGCGCTGTGTTACACGGGCAAGCTGCTCATGGAGCGAATCTAGTTCCGACGAAGGAATCCATAGACTGGAAGAGGCACCCTCTGCCCCTACTGCTGGTAGGGTTGCGTCGAGCCGAGCGCGCTATGATGGCAAGAAGTGACAGTGAGCGGCTAAACACCAAAACCTAGGGGTATAATTAGGAATATGCATTTGCATACATACTCACCGAGACATGTAAGGCCTCACGGATGTCACCCAACTCTCCCTCCGTGTCCGCCAGTCGAGCCCGCAAGTTCGCTATCATGGTATCACGGGCATCCTAAACCCATGTCATAGAGTCAGCATTACATTTAGAAAAATGATATAAAAAAATAGAAAAAAAATGATCAAAAAGTGAGAAAGGAGATATACCTCCACAAGTCCCTCAGGATGGAGTCGCTCTGCATACATCGCCCTATAGAGACGTAGATAATCTTCACTATCCCGGGCGTGCGACTCCACGAGCGTGCCACCCCGCTGCCAATCTTCATATTGTTCGGGGAAGCGCACCCGCCAGTCGACACAGGTTACCGGTCCACGTGTCTTCCTCCCGACGCGGGGTGGTGCGGTCATATCTACCCATTCCTGGGCAAGCCCTAGAGTCCTCATGACCAATCGTAGCCGGAGTGGCTCGATTTCATTCAGGCAGTGGACCCAAAGGTCCCGACCAAATCGAGGGCGACCTGCGATGACCCACGGTTGGTCGACATCGACCAAGCCCGAGTAAGGCCTCCAGATCACCTGCGTTGGCATGCATATGTCTCCTTAATCACTCAAAAGAACCAAAAAAAAAGAAAAGACAAAAGAAAAGACAAAAAAATGGAGTCCTACCATCTCTGCGGGGAACTCTTGCAGCTCACGCCTTAATACCATCAGCTGGTAAGATAGAGAGGTTGTGCTCATAATGGGTTTCCACCGCCGAGCTAGTGGTGCCACAGCCACACGCCACTGTCGAGCTCGCCCCATTGGGATGTAGTAATAACTCCATACCTGTATCATCACATGTCATCAGCATTTCATGAAATAGATTAGTTGCATAAATAAATAAACAAATAATTACCTGGAGAAACGGTATGAAGCCACTCACAGTCACCTCTCGATCTGTCCCTTGGGACAGACTTGCGAACAGATGCGCCAACACGGCGGCTCCCCAGGCATATTGCCCTACCCTCTCTAGGTCCACCAAAAATTCTAGGAAACGACAATGGATGTCGTCTCCTTTGGAACCCAGCAGTAATTTTCCCAACAGGAAAAGGAGGAATATCCTCAAGTCCATGTTTGATCTCTCCCAGCTACTGGCATCCACGCAGTACACAGCGCGGGACCCTCTTTCCGCTCTCTCCATGAACTCCTCCAAGGACTCGTTATCACGGTGACGAGTGTCAGTGAGCCCCAGCGCCTCCATAATAGATGCCTTGGCTATTGACCTATTCTTTTGGTCCTTTAATTCCAAACCAAGAAGCTTCTGAGCCACTTCGCGATAATCGGGGTAGGTGACCCCGGTCACCGCCTCACCATCCACTCTAAGGCCGGTGATTCGGGCCACATCTTCGAGACTGGGCACCATGTGCCCCCAGGGCATCAAGAAGGCACGACTCTCTGGGTCCCATCTCTCGCGCAATGCTTGGATGAGGGCGAGGTCGAGCTTAATGGGTTCGATCCGGAGGAATGCACCAAATCCCATCGCATCTAGTCGAGCTTTCTGGAAGTCAGGCAAGCCTCGATAAGCGGCCACCACTAACTCCCATGAGATGTGTGACCTCGTCATACTCTGTGGATTACACAAGAAGTGAGAAGCGGGTGCATCATTGAAATAAAAATAGAAAGAGAATGAGAAAGGAAGAAAGGGATCATGAAGAAATATGGGGAAGAACTGGCTCATTTACAAGCTCCGATTGGGTCCTCTCACTGAGTGGCCTTTCAACATCGGAGAGTCTCCTGGAACTACCACTGGATCTGCTCCTCTTCGAAGAGCGGGAAGACTCGCCCTCCACCCTGAAACTGGACTCTCCCTCCATCTCAGAGAATGAGAAACTCTTACTCCCTCCTGTCGACTTTTCACTCTTCTAACCAGTCTCCACACCTCCGTGCTTTCAAGTGAAGCAGGCGGGGGGGGGAGTATTTATAGGATTGAAGGGATATGATCCAGATCTGTCTCAGTTCCTCTTGCAATGGGCCTTGTAACAAAGCACCCATCTTTCACTCGAAGTGAACGAGGTCGGGAGCGTAGCGGGTTGATTCACACCCTACACATCTAGGTTCCCTGTGTTCATCATGACTCAAATAAATCTGAGATGAGGTCATCCACATGGAGAAAGGATAATGCAGGTCGACCTCTTCGAATTTGGGAGTGGACTCATCCACAGGAGAAAGGACAATGGAAGTCGATATCTTTGAATCCGGGAGTGGACTCATCCACAGCAGAAAGGACAATAGAAGTCGATATCTTTGAATCCGGGAGCGGACTCGTCTACATGGAAAGAGGACAGGAGGGCGGTTGGCATCTTTGAATTCAGTGGTACATCATTAAAATTTGTGATGGATTCTCCCGAAAGGAATGCCCAATGAGTCTGAGACATGATCCGTTATCTCAGGGGAGATCTGTTAAACACGTCACATGAGGACGGCATGGAAAGAAGAGGCGTAGAAGAGAAGGAACGCATGGCGGGCAAACCCGTCGCATGAGAGCATGTCGTTCCATTCATACGTCTATATAAACTGTCGTGTTCACCGTGAGAAGAGGGCGGGTGTATGAGCAACTTGCCAAATCTCGCACTACCCCCTTGGTCGTCCCTCTCCTTTCCTAAGAGGGAGGTCCCTGGGAGGTCATCTAGAGCTCTGCGACGTTGTAATTGTCACATCGTATCGCGCATTCTCACCCTCTCTGGTGGCGCTCGTCGCCCTCCTCTGGCCTCTCTCGCGACCCCGACGGCCGCGAAGCTCTTGAACCCGAGGCTGTTTGCTGAGCAGCCCCCTACTCTGCAATGGAGACTACACCAACCCCAGGAGCTCCTCTACCGTGAGCTCCAACTCTCCTCCAAACGGCAGTGACTCTGAAGGAGTGACATGTCCGAGCGATGTGTCTTCCGGAGCTTCATCACTTGGGCCTCACGTGCCCTTCTCTCGTCTCGATCCCGATGTCGCTTTATCCACTCCTCTTTCCATTCTCTCCCAGTTTACTTCTCTCCTCGCCACCTGAAGACAAATCCTCAGCTCCATGACATCTCAGGGCATCTCCGCATACTGTAGTTGCCTCAGTCCCCCAGACCATCACCCGACGTCCGCCATTCCAGTCACAAAGAAAAGGAGGGGAGAGACTGAAAGGGAGTGCAATGGCATTAAGGCTCTGCATTTATTTTAAGATAACATACATCAGGGTTTGGGCACCTCGGGCCTCAGTTTCCCGAGTTCCATTACATAAGCCTCCCATAGCTCTCGATCCTCACTCACAGATACTGTCACCTTCCTCGGAATGATTGCCTTCCACGAAGCTTTGATCGCCTTCACATCCTTCGCATCATCCTCCGTGCCCAGCTTTCTCTCTTTAATCAGAGGAAGGTTGGATGGCATGGGAAGAGAGTGCCGAGGAAGGCCAATTTGCAGGTAGCACCGGTGCGAGCTGTAAAGAACAAATTTGGTTGCACCGATAAGATGGAGTTCCGCATCAGGAGAAGATCGCGTGAGAAGCCTACGTGAAAGTAAACATGCTGGCACACAAGTGAACATCTCTCGCGCCAAGGAGCTGAAGTGAGTACGCCAGTCATCGCGTGTCTTCAGACAGGGCATGCGATTGGCCACCTTCCCACTAAAGCCCAACACATCGGCCATGTAATGGAGGGGGCTTTGTTCGAAAATCTTGGAGGCGGTCTGTACCCCTTCGTAGTGATGAAATTTGAAGTGAAGATCAATCCAGCAGTTGAGGAGAAGCATGCACCCGTGAGGAGGCCTACCCTGCTGGAAGCTGTGAGACCACTGTAAAGATGCGCGAGGACAGCAGGGCCCACTCTCCTTCCCTCCCAAAGTCCACAAATCGCTCCCAATTGGTCTTCCTCTACGATGTTGTCAGTACAAGGAAAGAGGAGAGCTCCGGCCAAACAAATTGTGAACCCTTTCATAAGCCCTTCTAAATGCTCATCATCTATCAACCCTTCTAAGGCAGTCACGGTCCAGGCTGCGAGCTTTTGCAAGTTGACTCCGTTCCGAGTCTGAACGCTCTTTATGGTTCCAGATGGCATAAAGCTTCCAAGAACTTCCTCGGTAGATACCCTCTTCCGCATCCGCGAAACCTTTATCCTGTCATCCTTCATCGACCTCCTTAAGCCTAGCAGAAGTTCTGCCTCTTCGAGGAGGACCGTTGCCTCAAAAGTAGGGAAGATAAAAGTGTGGGTTTCCGGATGCCAAACCTCCGCCAATGCACCCAGGGCCGCCCAATCCATGGAGATCTTGTCATAATGCTTGGCATGGACCACCAACCCCTGGAGGTGCCATTTTGAAATAACGGCCCTCATACCGATAGTAATGTTGGACGTAAGCTTCAATAGCCAGGGCAGCTTTGAGAATTTTCTCGGGCCCGGAAAAAGAGGATACAGCTGAAAGGGAAGGAAAAGAAAGGAATGAAAAAGCGAGGGAGAACTTATGAAGGAAACTAGGACGAAAAGCCAACTTACCGCTCGTGAGAGAATCCTCTCGCTCAGATGGCCTTCAATGTCGGTCAACCTCCTGAATTCGCGGCCGAACTTGCTCCTCTTGGCAGGGCGGGAAGGCCCACCTTCCATCTCAAAAGGGCAGGATTTCTCTCCCATCTCAAAAAAGAGCTTTGACTCCCCGAACCACCAATGGATGACCTTTTGCTAAGGAGCAAAGGGGTACTTATAGTGAAAAGGGGGGTAAAAAGGTAAATGTAAAGCATTTATGACAAGTTACCGTGGTGAATTTTAACCGAATAAATCTTGTCTGATTTGTGTCGTGTTTTCTCCTGCTCCTGTATTGATGTGCGGAGGTCCTGTACAGTTGAATGTAATTTTACTTCTTATGAAATAAATCCTTCTTCACTGCTTGCTGTTCGGTGCAGGTTCCAAGAACAAAATAAGAGGGCGCCTTTGCCCTACCATGTCCCACCATCAGTCACCCCGGTGACTGACCCCACTGTGTCATGCATCCTACTATATGATATCTACGCTATTAGAGCAGGTCAAGGACCTTATACCTTGGATGAATCTGGAGTTTGAGTTCCCCTCTAACAAAAACAGTGATAACTCCAGAGGAGTTCAAGACATAAGGATAGGCCGTTAGGTTGTGATAGCTCGGGGACGATGGTTCCATTCGGTGAAGTCGGTGCGTGGATAAACGGGCCCCCGGCTTAGTATTGGCTCATCGAATCGGTATCCTGACCCGTCCTAAGCAACTTAACAATATTATCCTTGGCTATTTTCTACTTTTAGTTTGTTTTAATTTTTCCTTTAAACCCAGCATGCATTCATGTAGGACTTTGATATCACTGTGGAAGATCATTCATTTAACTCGATTGTGAGGGCCGCTGTGCTTAAATTCTTGACTAATACGGGATATTCCATTCTGAATCAAGTACTGAGTTTCTGTGAAACCATCTTGGGCGGGTTGGCTGAAAGAGACCTTTGTTTGGATTTATCAGCTACCCTTTTTATTTACTCCATTGGACCCACCTTGGTCGCAGCACTTCCACATTGGCTGGTAACCGCTCCCCAAGGTGAAACCTGCGGGTCTACGACTCAGGTACTTCCACGCCGAGAAGTTGGTCCCTCTTTCTGTTAGTATTTTGTTATGTCCAGCCAAACAGTCGTTGATTTCGGAGGACCTCTTCAAGGTTGTTTTGTTGAAACTCAGGAAAGATTCCAATCACGTAGTGTTAAAAACGTGTCTCATCACGCCTTGGCATCCACTTTTCAGTCCACTCCCTACTCCATTTCATTACACTTCTATTTCATTCCACTCCGTGTCATTCCCCTGCAAAGCAGACGCCAAGCCGGGGCAGCTGTAGACACGACATTTTAGCATTATGCTGAGCAGATCCCGTATTACACTAAGACGCCCCAAAGCAGCTCGCACGTTTAAGTTAGTTGAGTAATCTCTAATTTAATCTAATAATCTGTGGCTTCTTGAATAGTAATTCTTGTTAATGGGCTTATGACCATTCCTACACAAAATAAAAAAAATGTGTGTTAATGGGCTTGGTCCATCTTTTAATCCTAAAAAGGGGGAAGGTTCATCATGTGGGCTTGGCCCATTCCTATTCAAAAAATATACCAAAAGAAAACATTTGTGCTAATGGGTTTGGCCCATTCCTATTCAAAAAATATACCAAAAGAAAACATTTGTGCTAATGGGTTTGGCCCATTCCTATTCAAAAATAAAAATATATATATATATGTGTGCTAATGGGCTTGGCCCACTTTTGTTCTAAAAAATAAATAAAATTTAATGGACATGGCCCCATCTTTTATTACATAATTTATTTCCTCACTCCCCTCCCGGGTCTCTAGGATCTTGCCCCCCTCTCTTTAACACTCTCTCTCTCTCCCCTTCTCACCTCCTGAGTAACCCACCACCCCATCGGAAGCCCCTGGGAATACACACACACCCCCTCCTTTGCATGCACCCACGAAGCCACCCCCTCTCCACTTCCGACGTTGCCACCTCCACCTCCCTCTTCCCTTTCTTTTTCTGACCACACCAGCCATCCTCCTCCTCACGACAGTCACCTCTTTTCTCCTCCACCCTCACTCACCTTCCCACTCCTCTTACGAGCCCACAGCCACCTCCACCGTCTACCTCCACCGTATCCCCTCCCTCTCTCCCTCTGCAGCCACCACCCAACCACCCACAGCCATCTCTCCCTCTTCCTCTCTCATCCTCCTTCTCCCTTCCCTCTATCTCTGCCTCTCGCCGCCCTCTCTCTTGACCTTTTTTTTTCTTTCTTTTGATTCCTCCCTCACCCCTTCTCCTCCCTCTCTGTCTTCTCTCTTTTCCCCAACCTCTCTCTCTCTCTCTTACTGGCGTTTTAAAACAAAAAAAAAGGGATCTAGTGAGTTCGCAGGGGGGGCCTCGTCGCCCGTGCCCACCCCGGTTTGAACGAAAGGCCGCAACGGCCTTTTTCTCCCTCCGCGGCCGGCCGCATCGGTCGCTCCCGCCTCCGCACCAGCCGCCCCCGACACCGCCCCTGCCGGCCACGCCCCCAGCCCGCAGCGCCCCCGCCTCCGGCCGCCTCTGGCTCCCAGCCCGCAGCGCCCTCGCCTCCGGCCGCAACGGCCCTCACCGCAGCCCGCCAGCACGCACGCCCACGCCGCGGCCGCCGTGAGCCCGAGCTCCCAGCTGCCCCTGCCGCTCCAGCCCCCCCTGCTGCTCCCCGCTTCCGGCCCCGCCTCCAACTCCTCCGCACCGACCGCCCCGACGCCGCTCGCCCCCGACGCCGCCCGTCGCCGTGCATCGCCGCGGCCACCGCCTTCGAGCTTCCCCTCCCTGCTCTCTCTCTCTCTCTCTTTCTCTTCTCTGCCCCTCTCCCCCCGCCGTTCTCTTTCCCTCCTTCTCTCTCTTCCCCCCGTCGCGGTCCCCCTCTCACCCTCTCTTCTTCTCTCTCTTTCTCACGCCGGCCTCTCTCTTTTTCTCTTTCTCCCCCCTCTGTTCTCTTCTCTCTCACCATCTCTCTCCCCCTCTCGTTATCTCTCTTTCCCCCTCTCTCTATTCTCTATTCTCTTTCTCTTTTTCTCCCTCCCTCTCACTCGTCTCTCTCTCTCTCCCGTCTTCTCTCTCCCTCCTCTTTTGCTCTCTCTCTCTCTCCCTCTCGATCTCTCTCACTTCTTCTTCTCTTTTTTTATTTTATTTTTCCCCCCACCGCGGGTCTCTCTCTCTCTCTCTCCCCCTCTCATCTCTCTGCATCTCACCACCCTCCTCTCACTCTCCCTCTCCCCCTCTCTCTCTCTCGATCTCCCTCTCTCATTTTTTTTCTTTCTTTTTTATTCCCTCTCACCACCGTCTCTCTGACTCTCTCTCTTTCCCCTTCTCCCTGTTTCTCTCACTCTCTCTCTCTCTCACCGTCTCCCCCTCACTCTTTTATCTTTTTTACTATTCTCTCTCTTTCTCTCTCTCACCATCCGACCCCTTCTTTCTCTTCTTGTACACATTTTTCTCTCTTTAATTCTTCTCTCTCTCTTCCCATCTACTTCCTCTCACCCTTTCTTTTTCTTTTCTTTTTTTTATCTCTTTTCCCTCTGCTTTTCTCTCTGTTCTCCCTTCTCTCCTCTCTCCCGGCCTCACATCTCTCTTCCCCTCTCTGCCCATCTCCCCCTTTTTCTCCTTTTCTGTCTTTTTCTTCCCTTTTCTGCACCTATTAGATATATATATGTATATATATATTATTTACGTATATATAGCATCTATATGTTTATGTTCATGTATATGTGTATGTGTGTGTTCGTGTAGGGGTACGTGTCTGTGAGTGCACGCACGTGTCGACTCAAAGTGGAAAAGAGAGAATTGGATCCAACCAGTGGTTGAGGCCCGTGAAATAAAGAAGGTTGAATTCCTGGCCGTTCGAGGGTACTAGGACAGTCGTTCTGCTGCGCTACATGCCTGCTTCACTCCCACCTTGCCGAAGGAGCTCACCCTCGAGCCCATCATCTATATCTGAATAAGTTTTCTCCCCCTCTTTGCTGTCTCATTTTCATTCAGTTAGCTGCATGCATGCATCATTTGCCATCCCCAGAATATTTCTCTCCGAGTTAGAATCTTAATTATTCATCCATTATATTGTTTATCTACCATTTCATGTCTAAAAGGGGTTTTAAATACCACCAACCAGGTGCGTACTCGTCTATGCTATTTTCAGTGTCATTTTCTAAAGAATCGGTACTACACCACCGTCGTTCTCACCAACCAGTTCTACTCTGTTTGTTCTTTGTCTAAGGGTAACCGAAGGAAGCCCTCTTCGTCGGCCGGCCGACAGAAGAGGAAGAGAGAACCCGCTCTGCTCCCGCCCTGACGGCAAACGCGATCAGAACACTTCCTGTGGGGTTCTCAGCCCCTGGCGATCACATCCCCTTCCCCCTTTCTTTCCTATCAATTTTCCTTTTTGTTTAAACCCTGCGACGGAAGTCATTCCTCGCGAAGGTGTACGTGACGGAAGTCATTCCTCGCGAAGCCTTTTTATTCTGTCATTTTTTTCCTTTGATTTCTGTCTAAACCCTGCGACGGAAGTAATTCCTCGCGAAGGTGTACGTGACGGAAGTCATTCCTCGCGAAGCTTTTTTTATTCTGTCATTTTATTCTTTCAATTTCTATCTAAACCCTGCGACGGAAGTAATTCCTCGCGAAGGTGTACGTGACGGAAGTAATTCCTCGCGAAGTATTTTTATTCTGTCATTTTATTCCTTTGATTTTTGTCTAAACCCTGCGACGGAAGTAATTCCTCGCGAAGGTGTACGTGACGGAAGTTATTCCTCGCGAAACCTTTTTCATTCTGTCATTTTATTTCTTTAAATTTCTATCTAAACCCTACGACGGAAGTAATTCCTCGCGAAGGTGCACGTGACGGAAGTAATTCCTCGCGAAGCCTTTTATTATATATATTAGAGTAAAAACCCCGCGGAGAGTAATATCTCGCGGTGGTCTTATGTATATATACTCATGTTTATTATCTATATTGCAATAAAAACCCCGTAAGGCCAATGTCTTGCGGTGGTCCTAATACGTACATATATATTCATTAGTGTTGATATTATTGCATCGCTGTTAGAACCCCACAAAGACCAATGTCTTGTGGTGGTATGTCTTGGTTCGTATTGTCTTTGTAATTTTCTGGAGAACGATATACCGCTGCAGTTTCTGAGTCTTCGTGCCTCCCCATTTCTGTTACTTAGAGTCTCGGATTCTCCGGTATATGAAAAACTGCTCGTGGAACGGTAAGTCACGCTTACCGGAAAGGGGTCAGTTTGCGCGAGAGGGTCTTCCGACCCCTATCTCCGCCACGTATCGGAGTCCGTTTCGCATCCTTCTTTCCTTTCTCTCCTTTATGTTTTTTTTCTCTTCTTGAGCTGATCTCGTCATTTCCATCTCTTAGGACAGACGAGGGTGGACGTCCCTTGCCGTCTCCACCTCTCTGACAATCACCTTTTCATCATTACTTTGCATCATTGTTTCTTTCCCCCGAGGGTGGACGACACTCTTTTGCCGTCTACAGATGGGCCTCAAAGTTATGGGCAATTGGCTGTAGTTCAAGTGGGAGATTGTTAGTGTTGGTGTGCTACAGGCCAATTTCAGGTCGGGTAGGCCCAATAGTTGTACGATCTTGTTCATTGTTAATAAAGTGGTGTTTGAGCGTAAATATGCGATTGTGTTACTTTACGTTGTCCCTAGGATATGTGGTTGTAAAGTCAGCTCGAGATGGGATCTCGAACATGAGATTGACTTTACATGTACATATACCTTAAATTGTTCCTGGTTGGAGGGTAATCACTCGGGGACTTTGATTACCTATTAAACCAGTACACATGATGTGTCAGTGACCAGTCTCATGGTCATTGGTGCGGGGCACCGACACATATGTGTAGGTGTATGTCCTTCGAGGATGTACACTGAACTGATCCACTATTGGATCTTCAGATGGTTGATTATACCTAATGTTAACTGAAGATCCAACTGTCTCAGTAGCATCGTTGGTCCTTTGACCTGAGACATTGATCAGATCTTACACGAGGACTGGAATGGTTTAATTACTTGGCTAAGTGACTTTAACCATAAGTCATGAGTTGCCGAGTCATTAACCACTCCAGGATACGTGTGAAGATTATCAATGGTCAAGAGGGGATCGCTCACTGTCGGGTATATATCAGACAGTTAATGGGTCATGACATTGACGCTCCGTTAAATCCCTGGCCAGGGTCGTATGAGTTTGTTTAAAACGGACGTCATACACTTTAAGGAGGTCTTAGTCAAATGACATGATCATGGGGTTTGACAGAAACCATACCCTCGATCGTACCAGACTCATAGAAGGAGCGAGGGATTATATCAATGCGGTAACTGTGGACTTACAGGTACCAGACAGGCTGGTTTAAACCCGACGTCCGCTAGGATCATGCGTATTTGCTTGACCCAACGTGATCGAAGGTTTGGAATGAATTAAACTATTATTCAGCTCTAGTAGAAGCGAATAATATGTTTAATTTACTTCTAATTAGGAATTAGAAGTTAATGGGCCTTAAACTAGAGTGACTATGGGCCTAGAGGATCACACACAATAGATTCTTGGGTGACGGATTATTATTATACAAATGTATGTAGTATTTCCTTTTAATTCCTTTTTGGAAAGGAGTGTAAATATAATGGGGCTTAATACTTATGTAAAATAAAGGTCATATATACAATTTTGGTCCTTTGGAGGTCTTTAAAAAAGGGCCAAAACTCTATATATAGATCCTACGTGAAACTCATTCGAGCTTCTGCTTCCAACCCTTGAAGCTAATCAAGCATTAAGGCTTAAAGGAGAGGATTAGTGTAATATCCCGGACCTTTCGGATCCTTCTTCGTGGGTCTCGGATCTGGATTCTCGGAGCGTCCGGCTCCGTTGTATCTGAAATTTCGTTTCGGTCATTCTTCGTGTTCGGATCGGCGCGATCCGGAGTTGTTTCGGAGGCCCGGAGGCGTTCCGCGGCTTTTCTGCGCGTGTTTTCCGATTTCCGGTGTGTGTTTCAGCAATTCCTTCGTAACCTCGCTGCGGGTGAACCGGACCGTTCACCTGGGCACGAGTGGTACCGTTACGATCAGTGCGTTCCGAGGATTCTGGAAATGTATTTTTCTAATTTTTGGTATTTTTTCAAAAAATCAGATTTTCTATATATTCCCATTTCTTTTCTTTTTATTTTCCCCATTCTCTTTCCTCTTCTTCTTCCTCCTCCGTTTCCCCCCACCGTGACCTCCCTCTCTTCCTCCTGTTCGGGCGCGGCTAGCTCCTCTGTGGCTGCTGACAGCGGCTGGGCGACGGCGCGGCGACGTGGGCGGCGGCGAGGCGATCGTGGGGACGTGCGGTGCTCGTGGGAAGCTTGAAGAACGAGGGTTTTCCAAAGCGATTTCTTGCGTTCGCGGACGATCCAGCGGAGCTTTCGCTCCATTGAGGTAGGGTGACGTTCCCTAGCTCCCCGCCGTTCATTTCCGTGGTTTATAGGCCGAGGGGAGGTCGAGAGGGGTGTGATTGAGCATGTTGGGGTTTTTCCATGATTTAGGGAGAGCTCGTCCGATCTATGGATTTGATGCATGATTTCACGTTTTGATGGCCTAGAATCATGATAGGGGTCCCCAGGGGTCTTCCCCTTTGATTTCCCCCTCTCCGGTGGAGGCATGGGGGCGTGGTTGAAGTTTTTGGGCTTTCCCGCCGTTCTCGCCGTCGGGCGCGTGTGACGGTCCTTCCAGGGACCGTTACATGATGTGACGTGCCTCGAGGGGGCCGTCACATGCCCTTTGTTTAGCCCTAGGGGGTCAGGGACTGTGACGGTCCCACAATTGACCGCCACTTGTATGTGACGCGCCTGGGCTGGGCCGTCAGGGGCTTTCTGACCGTTAGTTTTTGACCGTTGGGGGTCTGCGTGAGTAACGCGCCTGGGCGAGCGCGTTACATCCGTGTGACGCGTTGGGGCGAGCGCGTTACTCCCTGGGTTATCCCAGGTGTGAGGGGCGCGTAACGCGCTGGGCCAGGCGCGTTACATTCGTGTAGCGCGCTGGGGCAGGCGCGTTACATCTTGCTTTCTCGAGGGGAGCGTGAGGCGCGTGTAACGCGCTGGGCCAGTCGCGTTACCCTCTGCGTTCCTCAGGCCGTGTAACGGCCTGCGTTAGGCCGCCAAGTGTGTGTGTAATGGTCTCGCCTAGACCGTTACAGCCTTGTGACGGTCCCCGGGTGGACCGTCAGGCGCCTGGTTGCCCCGAGAGGGCTGCAACCCCGTTTTTAGTCCGACTGTGGCCACCGTGCGATGGGGCCGGTGCGTGGGGTGGTCCCCGTGCATCGTCGGATGCGGGCATCATTTTCCGTGACTTGAGAGTCTACTCCTTCAGTGACCCTCCACTAGTCGTAGCCTACCAGTATGCGGTACCGGTCGCACTAGGGAGTGGTGTACGGGCTTACCCTTAGAGGCGGTTTGTGGACCGGTTTCCGTCGGGCCCCATGTCTTGCAGCCAGAGTCCGGCTGAGGGGAAAACCGGTCAGAGGACCAGACCAGGGACGCGCGGTCTGTGTGTGCACACGTGGTTGGGGGCGGTTGGACCCACGTCGACGGGTGTGACCCCAGCTAGTCACTTGTTTGTGGTTACTTGTTCGGTGTTCGTGCCTTGGGTAGGCGCTACCACGTCAGGCAGTTCACCTGCGGTGCGGTGTAAGTCATCAGGGGACGCTACCGACTGTGCTTCTAGTGGGAGGTACTCCGGTCGAGTACGGAGTGTCAGACTGCCAGTTTCGTGGCTTTGACCTTCGGGTTTTGCCGAGTCGACCGTTGAGCTTCGGTTGTCTCACCGTGGCACGTGTGCCGATTTGCGTGCTGTAGGACCTTTGTTTTGTAGAGTACAGGGCTTTCCTTTCTGAGGTACTCTCCTACCGCTAGCGTAGTGGTTTCCCGTTTTATGAGGTAGGGTTCGAGTGATCACTACTGAGTCTTGTTCCGAGACTCATTCCCTGCGTGTTTTCACCGTGTTTCAGGTGAGGCGCCGCCCCAAGGGAGCGCGTCTGGGGTGCAGCGTGGTGCGGGTGCCCAGAGGTAGTGCCAGAGGTCAGAGCCGGGGTATACCCCGTGTAGCTGTACTTTTCTTTCTTGTCTCTGTACTAGTTGTGGACTACTGTTGTTGTTATTCTTTTTATTGTGGACCATGTAATTGTTAATTTATTTCCTGCTTAATATTATAACTGTTTAATTTCTGTAATTACTTGTGATCCTTGTGTAGTTTCCACACCATCCTTCTAACCCTTCCGAGTCTTCGGACTCGTGGGTGGCGGTGCGAGTCTCGGGTTATCGGGCCTTCCCGGTAATCGGATTCTCGGGTCGTTACAGCTGGTATCAGAGCACAGTTGTGGCATTACATGAGAATCATAGGTAATTGTAGTGGTCCACTTATCCACAACAATGATGTACAGTTGACACTGGCATCGGGCATCGTGTGTTTTTCTTGACCATGCTGTTTTCGTGTTTTCTATCTTTTGCTTCAGGAGCGAGCATGGCGCCGAGGCGCAGCACTCGCTCTCAGCAGGGGCAATCGGCTGGAGGTCAGGAGATCCAGCAGGGGGTCCGGGGGGACCAGGAGGAGCATAGTAGAGTGCCACCAGGAGCTACCGAGGCCGCGGATACCGCGAGACTTCCGGGGGCCGAGGATTTCTATCGTGGCATGTACCAGCGTATGTCTCAGCAGTTCGATGGAGAGGCTGGTGAGGGCTCGTCAACTAGGGGTAGGCCAGGCTGAGCAGTGAGGGACTTTCTGCAGTTCCATCCACCTTACTTCAGCGGCCAGGCAGACCCTGATGCGGCTCGTGATTGGCTTGATGAGATGGAGCGGGTGTTCAGTTCTGCGAAGAGTGCTGCCGAGGACAGAGTGGTGTTGGCCTACAACCAGTTGCAGGGTACGGCTCGGAAGTGGTGGTCTTCCGAGTGGAAGACGTCCTTTCAGCTTCGTCCACTTGAGCAGGTCGAGTGAGACGATTTCGTCAGTGCTTTCGAGCGTACGTACTGTCCGGATTTTGTTGCTACGCAGCGGATGCAGGAGTTTCTGGAGCTGGTGCAGGGTGACATGTCCGTGTTGTAGTACAGGGCCCGATTTGTCGAGTTGGGTCGGTATGCACCTCACATCATGGAGCATGAGAGGATGAAGACCGCGCAGTTTGTTCAGGGTTTGAGGCAGGAGCTGAGGCACCATCTGATCGCGAACGGGGCCACTGATCTTGAGACAACGTCTCGTGTTGCGACTTCCTTGGAAATGGATATGCAGAGGACCCGAGGACCGATCAGCCAGGGGCAGTCTTTGTCAGGTCATAGCCAGCAGTCGGCTACCCAGCAGTAGGGTTCTTTCCAGTATGCGATGAGTAGTTCAGGAGTGCCGGCACAGGCAGCGTCGGTGACAGGATCTGCATCCTTTGGCACGAAGGTCAAGAAGTTTTTTAAGAAAGGGTTCGGCAAGAAGAAGTCCAAGGATCAGGGGCAAGCTTCATCGAGCAGTGTACAGCAGCCGATCCCTTTGCAGCGTCAGGGATCAGTGGGTGGATCGCGAGGACCGTGTCCACGGTGTAGTGGGTTCCACCCAGGCAGGTAGTGCACGGCGTCGATTATCTGTTTTCGTTGTGACCAGCCTGGGCACATGGCGCGTGACTGTCCTCAGAGGCCACCGCAGCAGCAGGTTCCCCAACAGCAGAGGCAGCAGCAGCAGGGACAGTATCCGTCGCTACCCAGGTCAGCTAGTGTGGGAGGCAGACAGAGAGCTCGAGGCCAGATCACGCACATGACCAGGGCAGAGGCAGTGGCGTCGCAGCTCGTGGAAGGTACCGTTTAGATTTTAGGTTGTGCGGCTCGGGTTTTGTTTGATTCTGGCGCGTCTCATTCGTTTATTTCGGAGGATTTCGCGTCGAGCGTCGAGGAGCCGGTGACCCAGTTATCCTGTGATTTGGTAGTGGAGTTGCCTTCGGGTGACTTTATGATCACTCCGTATTGCTTCGATCAGGTTCCAGTTTGGATCGATGGGCGGAGTATGCCAGACAGGTTGTATGCGTTGCAGCTTCGGGATTATGATGTGATTCTAGGCATGGATTGGCTCGAGACCCATGGAGCGGTGGTGGATTGTGGAATGAAGAGGGTCTACTTCCAGCATCCGAGCAAGAGGACCTTATATTTCCAAGGTATCCGTTCCGCCTCTTCTCGATTTCTTATCTCTGCTATTCGAGCCCGTCGATTGCTTGATTCTGGTTGTCAGGGTTTTCTCGCATCTGTGGTTGTGTCTGACCGGATGGAGCCGAATGTCGAGGACATTCCGGTGGTGTGCGAGTTTCCCGACGTTTTTTCCGAGGAGTTGCCTGGATTACCTCCCCAGCGGGAGATCGATTTTGTGATCGAGGTTGTGCCTGGTACGGGACCTTTGGCGAAGGCTCCCTACCGTATGGCCCCTGCTGAGTTGAGAGAGTTGAGGGCGCAGTTGCAGGAGCTGTTGGCCAAGGGGTATGTTCGTCCTAGCTTCTCCCCTTGGGGTGCGTCCGTGTTGTTTGTGAAGAAGAAGGACGGTAGTCTGCGGCTATGCATTGACTATCGGCAGCTGAATGAAGTGACCATTAAGAACAAGTATCCGTTGCCACTGATTGATGATTTGTTCGACCAGCTCCAGTCTGCGCGAGTGTTCTCGCAGATTGATTTACGGTCCGGTTACTATCAGCTGAGAATTCGCGAGTCCGATGTGGAGAAGACTGCATTCAGTACGAGGTACGGGCATTATGAGTTTCTGGTGATGCCGTTTGGGCTCACCAATGCCCCTGCAGCCTTCATGGACTTGATGCAGAGGGTGTTTCATCCGTATTTGGACCAGTTCATGGTTATCTTCGTGGATGACATCCTTGTTTATTCGCAGTCTGCCGAGGAGCACACGTACCATTTGGGTGTGGTGCTGCAGACGTTGCGAGATCACCAGTTGTATGCGAAGCTCAGCAAGTGCGAGTTTTGGCTCGGCGAGGTGTACTTTCTGGGGCACGTGATTTCTGGTGATGGCATTTCTGTGGACCCCGCCAAGGTCGAGGCAGTAATGCAGTGGCCGAGGCCGAGGTCAGTGACGGAGATCCGGAGTTTCTTGGGGCTTGCGGGCTATTATCGCCAGTTTATCCATGATTTTTCTCGCATTGCGGCCCCGATGACTAGGCTCACGCGGAAGGATGTACCTTTCGTCTGGTCCGAGGAGTGTGAGCAGAGCTTCAGGGAACTGAAGAGATTGCTCACCTCGGCTCCGGTGTTGGTTTTGCCTTCTGGATCGAGAGATTTCGTGGTGTGTACAGATGCTTCCGGCGTTGGATTGGGTGCTGTGTTGATGCAGCATGGTAGAGTGGTGGCTTATGCATCTCGGCAGCTAAAGCCCCATGACGAGAACTACCCTACCCATGACCTTGAGTTGGCGGCGGTGATCTTCGCGCTGAAGATCTGGAGGCATTATCTGTACGGCGAGAAGTTCGAGGTGTTCACTGACCATCAGAGTTTGAGGTACGTGTTTTCGCAGAGGGACCTGAACCTCAGGCAAAGGCGTTGGATGGAATTCATGAAGGATTATAACTTCACCCTGTCTTATCAGCTGGGCAGGATGAATGTCGTCGCCGATGCCTTGAGTCGAAAGGTCACGGTCAGTGCCTTGATGTTGAGGAAGTGGAGGCTCTGGGAACAAGTGCCCGAAGTATCCTTCAGGCTCAAGATTCCCCAGGAGCCAGGGTTGGCAGTGCTTGCGAGTTTGACTGTCACTCCTGCTATCCGTCGTCAGGTGACAGAGGCTCAGCATGCGGACCCTGAGTTACCCCGGATTCTGGCAATGGCTGATGTGGAACTCGGCGAGGACGGTGCTGCGAGGTTTCGCGGCAGGCTGTACGTCCCAGCGGAGGAGCAGATTCGTCCTGCGGTGTTGCGCGAGGCTCATGGGAGCAGGTACACCGTACACCCGGGTGCGACGAAGATGTATCGGAACTTGTGGAGGCAGTTCTGGTGGCCTGACATGAAGAGAGATGTCACAGAATTTGTGGCCAGGTGCCTGATCTGTCAGCAGGTGAAGGCAGAGCATCAGCGGCCAGGAGGTACTCTCCAGCCCTTGGATGTTCCTGCGTGGAAGTGGGACCACGTGACCACAGATTTTGTGGTGGGGTTGCCGAGGATCCCGGGTGGGCAGGACAGTATTTGGTTGCTGGTGGATAGGCTGACGAAGGTGACTCGGTTGTTACCGGTCAAAGTCAGCTGGAGCGTGTCCAAGTTGGCTCGTCTTTATGTGGAGTGGATCGTGCCGTTGCATGGGATTCCCGTTTCGATCGTGTCAGATCGGGATCCGCGCTTCACTTCTGGATTCTGGAGGAGTTTCCAGCGAGCTCTTGGCACGGAGTTGGCTTTTAGCTCGGCGTATCATCCTCAGTCTGATGGTCAGTCTGAGAGGACCATCCAGACTTTGGAGGACATGCTGAGATCCTACTGCCTGGAGTGGCAGGGGAGTTAGATTCACCACCTACCGTTGGTGGAGTTTTCCTATAACAACAGCTATCATTCGAGCATTGGTATGGCTCCCTATGAGGCTCTGTATGAACGTCCTTGCCGGACTCCACTTGATTGGTTTGAGGTGAGTGAGCGCGTTGTGACGGCACCAGAGTTGGTGCAGCAATGGGTGGATGTTGTGCACCTAGTTCGTCGGAACATGTTGGCGGCCCAGTGTCGGCAGAAGAGCTATGCTGACCGTAGGAGGTAGCCCCTCGAGTTCGCCGTGGGCGATCGTGTTTTCTTGAGAGTTTCTCCGATGAAGGGGGTGATGCGTTTTGGACGGCATGGGAAGCTGAGTCCCCCCTATATTGGTCCTTTTGTGATCTTGGAGCGCATCGGTGAGGTTGCTTACCGGTTGCAGTTACCCCTTGAGTTGGCGTCGGTGCATGACGTGTTCCACGTCTCGATGTTGCGGAAGTATATGCCCGATGACTCTCATGTGCTCGAGTTTTCTGTTTGGCCCGAGGTGACTCCAGATCTCTCTCTCCCAGAGTTTCCAATCCGCGTGGAGGACAGGCGAGAGCAGCGTCTGCGGAACAAGGTCATCCCCTTGGTAAAGGTGGTGTGGCAGCGGCACTCTGGTGGTGAGACTTCTTGGGAACGTGAGGACGAGATGCGTCAGCAGTTCCCTTACCTGTTTGAGTGAGTCTTCTCTTCTTTCCCCTTGTGTTGCTCCCAATTTCGAGGATGAAATTCCTTAAGGGGGGAGGGCTATAATATCCTAGACCTTTCGGATCCTTCTTCGTGGGTCCTGGATCTGGATTCTCGGAGCGTCCGGCTCCATTGTGTCTGAAATTTCGTTTCGGTCATTCTTCGTGTTCGGATCGGCGCGATCCAGAGTTGTTTCGGAGGCCCGGAGGCGTTCCGCGACTTTTCCGTGCGTGTTTTCCGATTTCCGGTGTATGTTTCGGCAATTCCTTCGAAACCTCGCTGCGGGTGAACCGGACCGTTCACCTGGGCACGAGTGGTACCGTTGTGATCGGTGCGTTCCGAGGATTCCGGAAATGTATTTTTCTAATTTTTGGTATTTTTTTCGAAAAATCAGATTTTCTATATATTCCCAATTCTTTTCTTTTTCTTTTCCCCTTTCTCTTTCCTCTTCTTCTTCCTCCTCTGTTTCCCCCCACCGTGACCTCCCTCTCTCCCTCTCTTCCTCCTGTTCGGGCGCGACTAGCTCCTCTCCGGCTGCTGCCAGTAGCGAGGCGACGGCGCGGCGACGTGGGCGGCGGCGAGGCGATCGTGGGGACGTACGGTGCTCGTGGGAAGCTTGAAGAATGAGGGTTTTCTAAAGTGATTTCTTGCGTTCGCGGACGATCCGGTGGAGCATTCGCTCCATTGAGGTAGGGTGACGTTCCCTAGCTCCCCGCCGTTCATTTCCGTGGTTCATAGGCCGAGGGGAGGCCGAGAGGGGTGTGATTGAGCATGTTGGGGTTTTTCCATGATTTGGGGAGAGCTCGCCCGATCTATGGATTTGATGCATTATTTCACGTTTTGATGGCCTAGAATCATGATAGGGGTCCCCAGGGGTCTTCCCCTTTGATTTTCCCCTCTCTGGTGGAGGCATGGGGGCGTGGTTGAAGTTTTTGGGCTTTCCCGCCGTTCTCGCTGTCGGGCGGGTGTGACGGTCCTTCCAGGGACCGTTACATGATGTGACGCGCCTCGAGGGGGCCGTCACATGCCCTTTGTTTAGCCCTAGGGGGTCAGGGACTGTGACGGTCCCACGATTGACCGCCACTTGTATGTGACGCGCCTGGGCTGGGCCGTCAGGGGCTTTCCGACCGTTGGTTTTTGACCGTTGGGGGTCTGCGTGAGTAACGCGCCTGGGCGAGCGCGTTACATCCGTGTGACGCGCTGGGGCGAGCGCGTTACTCCCTGGGTTACCCCAGGTGTGAGGGGCACGTAACGCGCTGGGCCAGGCGCGTTACATTCGTGTAGCGCGCTGGGACAGGCGCGTTACATCTTGCTTTCTCGAGGTGAGCGTGAGGCGCGTGTAACGCGGTGGGCCAGGTGCAATACATTCGTGTAACGCGCTGAACCAGGCGCGTTACCCTCTGCGTTCCTCAGGCCGTGTAACGGCCTACGTTAGACCGCCAAGTGTGTGTGTAACGGTCTCGCCTAGACCGTTACAGCCTTGTGACGGTCCCCGGGTGGACCGTCAGGCGCCTGGTTGCCCCGAGAGGGCTGCAACCCCGTTTTTAGTCCGACTGTGGCCACCGTGCGACGGGGCCGGTGTGTGGGGTGGTCCCCGTGCGTCGTCGGATGCGGGCGTCATTTTTCGTGACTTGAGAGTCCACACCTTCAGTGACCTTCCACTAATCGTAGCCTACCAGTACGTGGTACCGGTCGCACCAGGGAGTGGTGTACGAGCTTACCCTTAGAGGCGGTTTGTGGACTGGTTGCCGTCGGGCCCCACGTCTTACAGCCAGAGTCCGGTTGAGGGGGAAACCGGTCAGAGGACCAGACCAGGGACGCGCTGTAACGACCCGAGAATCGATTACCAGGAAGGCCCGATAACCCGAGACTCGCACCGCCACCCACGAGCCCGAAGGCTCGGAAGGGTTAAAAGGATGGTGTGGAGACTACACAAGTATCACAAACAATTGTAGAAATTAAACAGTTATAATATTAAGCGGGAAATAAATTAACATTTTACATGGTCCACAATAAAATAACAACAACAGTAGTCTACGACTAGTACAGTGACAAGAAGGAAAAGTACAGCTACACGGGGCATACCCCGGCTCTGACCTCTGGCACTACCTCTGGGCACCCGCACCACGCTGCACCCCAGACGCGCTCCCCTGGGGCGGCGCCTCACCTGAAACACGGTGAAAACACGCAGGCAATGAGTCTCGGAACAAGACTCAGTAGGGATCATTCGAACCCTACCTCGATAAACGAGAAACCACTACACTAGCGGTCGGAGAGTACCTCGGAAGGGAAAGCCCTGCACTCTACAAGACAAGACCCTACGGCACGCAAATCGATACACGTGCCACGGTAAGAAGACCAAAGCTCAAAGGTCGAACCGGTAAAACCTGATGGTCAAAAACACTCGACTGACAGTCTGTCACTCCGTACTCGACAGGAGTACCACCCACTAGAAGCACAGCCGGTAGCGTCCCCTGACGTCTTACACCGCGCCGCAGGTGAACCGCCTGACGTGGTAGGTCCTACCCGAGGCGCAGACACCGTACAAGTAACCACGAACAAGTAACTTGCTGGGGTCACGCCCGTCGACGTGTGTCCAACCGCCCCCAACCACGCGTGCACACACAAACCTTGCGTCACTAGGTCTGGTCCTCTGACCGGTTTTCCCCCGTAGCCGAACTCTGGCTACCGACTAGGGGCCTACAGTAACCGGTCCACAAACCGTCTCAAAGGTGAGTGCCCGTACACCACTCCCAGGTGAGACCAGCACCTCGTATTGGTGGGCTACGACTAGTGGAGGGTCACTGAAGGAGTAGACTCTCAAGTCGCGGAAAATAAAGTCGCAACCACATGTACGAGGAACGCTCCTTGTACCCACGCTAACGCACGGTGACGCAAACCAAAGTCACCACCTCCCGGGACCCCACGGCACCCCCACGTGTAGCCCCCACATGATGCCCCGCATCAGTCGAACTACGGGTCAGCACAGGGATCGAGACTAGCTCGTCCGGGACTCAAGTTGGCAAGGAAAAGGAGTCGCGGTCACCGGAGGACCGCCTCCAGTGGTCGCGGTCGACCCAGTACCGCTACCACCTAGTCGCGGTCCTCCCGGGACCGCGACCACCCTGGTGCGCGAAACATGAACGCGGTCGCTTGATGACCGTTTTCACCTGGTAGCGGTCTCCAGAAGACCGCGACCAGACTCCAACAGTCAAAAACCTGTCTTGAAGACCGTGCCGGACCCCATGGTGAAAGCGGTCGCCCCCTGACCGCCACCAACAGTCGCGGTCAGTCGCACGACCGCGACCGCCTGCCGACAGAATGAGCCCCAACGGTCAAAAATCCTGGTGAAGGCGGTCCCCACCCGACCGCTACCAGTGAACGCGGTTACTGGTAGACCGCTACCATCTCGGAAAACCGAGAACGGCGGGAATCAGCCAAAAACACCAACCACGCCCCCATACCTCCACCGGAGAGGGGGGAATCAAAGGGGAAGACCCCTGGGGACCCCTAGCATGCATCTAAGCCATCCAAACGTGAATTCGCGGGCTAAAACCATAGATCGGGCGAGCTCTCCCCAAATCATGGAAAACCCCAAACCCGCTCAATCAAGCCCCTCTCGGCCTCCCCGCGGCCTACAAATCACGGAAAAGAACGGCAAGAGGCTAAGGAACGTCACCCTACCTCAATGGTGCGAATGCTCCGCCGAATCACCCACGAATCGCGAAGAACGCTTGAAGCTTCACGAACTCCCCACGCTTCCCACGCTTGCCGCACGCCCACGAACTCGCCTCGCCGCCACCCACGCGTCCGCGCCGTGGCCCTGCCGCCGTCAACAGCCGGGGAGGGGCTCACCGCGTCCGAATGGGAGAGAGAGAGGGAGAGAGGAGGGCGGCCACGGTTGGGGAAGGAAGGAGGAAGAAGAAGAAGAAAGAGAAACGAGAAAAGAAAAAGAAAAGAAATGGGATTATATAGAAAATCTGATTTTTTGAAAAAATACCGAAAAATAGAAAAGTACATTTCCGGAATCCTCGGAACGCACCGATCGCAACGGTACCACTCGTGCCTGGGGGAACCGCCCGGTTCGCCCACAGCGAGCTTCCGAAGAAAAAGGCCGAAACACACACCGGGAATCGGAAAACACACACGGAAAAGCCGCGGAACGCCTCCGAGCCTCTGAAACTACTCCGGATCGCGCCGATCCGAACACGAAAGATGTCCGAAATAAAATTTCGGACACAACAAAGCCGGACGCTCTGAAAACCAGATCCGGAACCCACGAAGAAGGATCCGAAAGGTCCAGGATATTACAGCCCTCCCCCCTTAAGGAATTTCGTCCTCGAAATTGAGAACAACCAAAGGGGAAAGAAGAGGAAGACTCATTCAAACAGATACGGGAACTGCCGACGCATCTCATCCTCACGTTCCCACGAAACCTCACCCCCAGAGTGTCGTTGCCACACGACCTTTACCAAGGGAATGACCTTGTTCCGCAGGCGCTGCTCTCGTCTATCCTCCACGCCGATCGGAAACTCTGGGAGAGAAAGATCTGGAGTCACCTCAGGCCAAACGGAAAACTCGAGCACATGAAAGTCATCGGGCATATACTTCCGCAACATCGAGACGTGGAACACGTCATGCACCGACGCCAACTCAGGAGATAACTGCAACCGGTAAGCGACATCACCGATGCGCTCCACAATCGCGAAATGACCAATATAGCGGGGACTCAGCTTTCCACGCCGTCCAAAACGCATCACCCCCTTCATCGGAGAAACTCTCAAGAACACATGATCGCCCACGGTGAACTCGAGAGGCTGCCTCCTACGGTCAGCATAGCTCTTCTGCCGACTCTGGGCCGCCAACATGTTCTGACAAATCAGGTGCACAACGTCCACACATTGCCGCACCAATTCTGGTCCCGTCAAAACACGCTCACCCCACCTCAAACCAATCAAGTGGAGTCCGACAAGGACGCCCATACAATGCCTCATAAGGAGCCATGCCAATGCTCGAATGATAACTGTTGTTATAGGCAAACTCCACCAACGGTAGGTGATGAATCCAACTCCCCTGCCACTCCAGGCAGCAGGATCTCAGCATGTCCTCCAAAGTCTGAATGGTCCTCTCAGACTGACCATCAGACTGAGGATGATACGCCGAGCTAAATACCAACTCCGTGCCAAGAGCTCGCTGGAAACTCCTCCAGAATCCAGAAGTGAAGCGCAGATCCCGGTCCGACACGATCGAAATGGGAATCCCATGCAACGGAACAATCCGCTCCACATAAAGACGAGCCAACTTAGACACGCTCCAGCTGACTTTGACCGGTAACAACCGCGTCACCTTCGTCAGCCGATCCACCAGCAACCAAATACTGTCCTGCCCACTCGGGGTCCTCGACAACCCCACCACAAAATCCGTGGTCACATGGTCCCACTTCCAAGCAGGAACATCCAAGGGCTAGAGAGTACCTCCTGGTCGTTGATGCTCCGCCTTCACCTGCTGACAGATCAGGCACCTGACCACAAACTCTGTAACATCTCTCTTCATGCCAGGCCACCAGAACTGCCTCCGCAAGTTCCGATAGATCTTCGTCGCACCCGGGTGTACAGTGTACCTGCTCCCATGAGCCTCGCGTAACACCGCACGATGAACCTGCTCCTCCGCGGGGATGTACATCCTGCCACGAAACCTCGCAGCACCGTCCTCGCTGAGCTCCACATCAGCCATCGCAAGAATCTGGGGCAACTCCGGGTTCGCATGCTGAGCCTCTGTCACCTGACGACGGATAGCTGGAGTGACAGTCAGACTCGCAAGCACTGCCAACCCTGGCTCCTGGGGAATCTTGAGCTTGAAGGATACTTCGGGCACTTGTTCCCAGAGCCTCCACTTCCTCAGCATCAAGGTACTGACTGCAACCTTCCGACTCAAGGCATCGGCGACGACATTCATCCTGCCCGGCTGATAAGACAGGGTGAAGTCATAGTCCTTCATGAACTCCATCCAACGCCTTTGTCTGAGGTTCAGATCTCTCCGCGAGAACACATATCTCAAACTCTGATGGTCAGAGAATACCTCGAACTTCTCGCCGTACAGATAATGCCTCCAGATCTTCAGCGCGAAGATCACTACCGCCAACTCAAGGTCATGGGTAGGGTAGTTCTTCTCATGGGGCTTTAGCTGCCGAGATGCATAAGCCACCACTCTACCATGCTGCATCAAAATAGCACCCAATCCGACCCCGGAAGCATCTGTACGCACCACGAAACCTCCCGATCCAGAAGGCAAGATCAAAACCGGAGCCGAGGTGAGCAATCTCTTCAGTTCCCTGAAGCTCTGCTCACACTCCTCGGACCAGACGAAAGGCACATCCTTCCGCGTGAGTCTAGTCATCGGGGTCGCAATGCGAGAAAAATCTGAGATAAATCGGCGATAATAACCCGCAAGCCCCAAGAAACTCTGGATCTCCGTCACCGACCTCGGCCTCGGCCACTGCATTACTGCCTCGACCTTGGCAGGGTCCACGGAAATGCCATCACCAGAAATCACGTGCCCCAGAAAGTGCACCTCGCTGAGCCAAAACTCGCACTTGCTGAGCTTCGCATACAACTGGTGATCTCGTAACGTCTGCAGCACCACACCCAAATGGTACGCGTGCTCCTCGGCAAACCGCGAATAAACAAGGATGTCATCCACAAAGATGACCACGAACTGGTCCAAATACGGATGAAACACCCTCTGCATCAAGTCCATGAAGGCTGCAGGGGCATTGGTGAGCCCGAACGGCAACACCAGAAACTCATAATGCCCATATCTCGTACTGAACGCAGTCTTCTCCACATCGGACTCGCGAATTCTCAGCTGATAGTAACCGGACCGCAAATCATTCCGCGAGAACACTCGCGCAGACTGAAGCTGGTCGAATAAGTCATCAATCCGCGGCAACGGATACTTGTTCTTAATGGTCACTTCATTCAGCTGCCGATAGTCAATGCACAAGCGCAGACTACCGTCCTTCTTCTTCACAAACAACACGGGCGCACCCCAAGGGGAAAAACTAGGACGAATATACCACTTGGCCAACAGTTCCTGCAACTGCACCCTCAACTCCCTCAACTCATCGGGGGCCATACGGTAGGGAGCCTTCGCCAAAGGTCCCGTACCAGGCACAACCTCGATCACGAAATCGATCTCCCGCTGGGGAGGTAATCCAGGCAACTCCTCGGGGAAAATGTCGAGAAACTCGCACACCACCGTAATGTCCTCGACATCCGGCTCCATCCGGTCCGACACAACCACAGACGCGAGAAAACCCTGACAACCAGAATCAAGCAATCGACGGGCTCGAATAGCAGAGATAAGAAATCGAGAAGAGGCGGAACAGATACCTTGGAAATAGAAGGTCCTCTTGCTCGGATGCTGGAAGTAGACTCTCTTCATTCCACAATCCACCACCGCTCCATGGGTCTCGAGCCAATCCATGCCTAGAATCACATCATAATCCCGAAGCTGCAACGCATACAACCTGCCTGGCGTACTCCGCCCATCGATCCAAACCGGAACCTGATCGAAGCAATACGGAGTGATCATAAAGTCACCCGAAGGCAACTCCACTGCCAAATCACAGGATAACTGGGTCACCGGCTCCTCGACGCTCGACGCGAAATCCTCCGAAATAAACAAATGAGACTCGCCAGAATCAAATAAAACCCGAGCTGCACAACCCAAAATCTGAACGGTACCTTCCACGAGCTGCGACGCCACTGTCTCTGCCCTGGTCATGTGCGTGATCTGGCCCCGAGCTCTCTACCTGCCTCCCACACTAGCTGACCTGGGTAGCGGCGGATACTGTCCCTGCTGCTGCTGCTGCCTCTGCTGCTGGGGAACCTGCTGCTGCTGAGGAAACTGCTGCTGCGGCGGTCTCTGAGGACAGTCACGCGCCATATGCCCTGGCTGGTCACACCGAAAACAGATGATCGGTGCCGTGCACTGCCTGCCTGGGTGGGTCCCACCACACCATGGACAAGGTCCTCGTGATCCACCCACTGATCCCTGACGCTGCAAAGGAATCGGCTGCTGTACACTGCCCGATGAAGCCTGCCCCTGATCCTTGTGCTTCTTACGGAAACTCTTCTTCAAGAACTTCTTGACCTTCGAGCCGAAGGACGCAGATCCTGCTACCGACGCTGCCGATGCCGGTGCTCCTGAACCACCCGACGCATGTGTAGACACGCCATTCCTGACGTCTCCTGAGAAAGTCTCATATTACTATACAACGCCCCGCAACGGCTTACGCATTTTGAATCACTCGAGTGCTTCCTTTTCTCGGGTCTTCTTCTGCCTTTTTCGGCATCCGGAATCGTCTCGTCACGGCATTCGGACGACATCAACACCAGTCGGACGCATCAGGAGGTTCCGGAATCAAGAAGGGGGTCTACCGGGCGGTCGCTTGATGCCTGATTTGAGGACCCGGGTGGGTCTTAATGGGGGCGTCCAGGCTCCTGGACGCCCCCATCTTTTTAATTTATTTTATTATTTTCTCAGGGCCCAAAAATAAATAAAAATATATATATTTTAATGGAGGCGTCCAGGCCCCTGGACGCCTCCATAAAAACTAATAATAATAAATATTTATAAAATGCCACTTGGCATAAAAAAGACAAAAAAAATAATTAAAAAATATATATATATTAATGGAGGCGTCCAGACCCCTGGACGCCTCCATAAAAACAAATAAAAAAAATTAAAATGCTAGCCCTGGTATAAAAGACAAAAGAAAAATAAAAAATAATATAATTTTGGAGGCGTCCAGACCCCTGGACGCCTCCATCAAAATACTCACGGGCGCAGGCCACCGAACGACGGTTTGTCGTGTGTGAAAAAATCCAAATTATAGAGACGTCCGGTCAGCTGGACGCGCCCATTTCTGAATCACGAGGTGCCGCTCACAAAACCACGCGTTGTGCCAAACCGCGTGCGGCCGTCGTCGGTTTTCGGTGGACCTGCTTGAGGCGTCCGGGGCCCTGGACGCCTCCACAAAATTATTCCAAAAAAAATCAATAAAAATAGAATAAAATATTAATTCGGCCCTGATGGAGGTGTCCAGGGCCCTGGACGTCTCCACCCTCCGGAGCTCTATAAATAGAGGCCCACCCCCTCAGTTCTAGGGGAGCTTCGAAGTGATCCGATAGGCTGCCGGAGCCCAGAGGCTACGGAGTCATTTTCTAACCCGTGGGTTCTTTTGTAGGTGGAGGTTCTGCCGGCTTCTCGGGTGCTCACGCTCGCGAGAGGAAGGTCGTCTTCATCCACCGCGCTTCCACGTCGTCCCCACGCTGCCGGAGCTCCGCCGGATTTCACCCTCGGCTCATCCAATAAGCCTTTTCTTCCCCTTTTTTCTTCGTAGTTCTTTTGCATTCATCATCTCGCATCCTCTATCCCCCTTCATAAGGGCGCCTCTTCTTTTATACTTCTTGCATCCATCATCTCATTTTCCTCCTACTCGAGTCCGAGAGGGGTTTAAAAGATAACACCAACCAGGTGTGTGTCTTGCCATCATTTCGTTATTTTTATCGCAAGGATTTGAATACTACACCTCCATCTTTCTAATCCACTTGTCATTTGTTTGTCGTTGTTTTGCAAGGGTAGCCGAGGAAAGCCCTCTCCGTCGGCCGGCCGGAGGGAGAGGAAGAAGCAACCCGCCATCTCCCGCTCTTGAGGTAGGCGCGATCACTTTCTTATTTTGGGGTCTTTCGGCCCCTGGCGATCACATCTTATTTTCGAGGCCGCGGCGAGTCACTTCCCCAATGGCCGTTTAAATTTCCGTTCTTATATTCTCTTTATACTCTGTTATATTCTGCTCATATTCTCGAGGCCGCGGCGAGTCACTTCCCCAATGGCCGTTTAAATTCCCGTTTTTATATGTTATATTCTTATCTATTCGTGTTCTCGAGGCCGCGGCGAGTCACTTCCCCAATGGCCGTTTAAATTCACGTTCTTATACGTTATATTCTTATCTGTTTGTGTTCTCGAGGCCGCGGCGAGTCACTTCCCCAATGGCCGTTTAAATTCCCGCTCTTTGTATTCTCTCCATATTCTGTCATCTTATTATCTGCACATATTCTCGAGGCCGCGGCGAGTCACTTCCCCAATGGCCGTTTCAATTCTTGTTATTTAATTTTTGCACCATTCCCGTCCCCCCGAGGCCGCGGCGAGTCACTTCCCGCTATGGCCGTTTAAACCCCATATTTTGCTATATCACACTTATCCCGCTCGCCCCGCCGGAGCAATCTCCCGTGGTGGCCCCTTCTCTCTCTTCTCTTATTTCTGTGTTGCAGCAAACAAACACCAAAAGAAAGAAAAGAGGAGCCCACGCGCGCTCCGCGCCCTCTACGCTTCCCCGAACCGCGTGACGTCGCTCACAGATTGGCGATCACGGTGGGACTTCTACTGCTTCCTTTCGACTACCCTTGCAAGTTCGGCACCATCCGTGCCTCTCCACCTTGGCGCCCGCGCGCGCCCCCGTTGTGCTCACGGCAGCACCGTCAGTTTTGATTGGTTCTTTGTTTATTATATGTCTGTTATTTCTGTTGTTTTCCCACTCCATATATCTGTCAGCATTCATTGCATACATCCATTCCTCTTTTCTATCCTTTTTTTTCATTTTTTGAGGATCACCCTTTCCGGTGAAGGAAGGACTCTCCGTTTGGGAATTCCTCTCAACGGACTAGAATCTCCTACACTGGGACCTCCGTAAGTCCCCGACATCGAAGAATCTCCTCTTCGTTCACTGGGCTGGTTGTACCATTGAAGTTCCCCGGAGTTAGTCATTTCATTCGTGGTGAGACGAGAGACCCTAGCTGACACGGCGGTGAAACAAAAACAAACTAGGGTCCCCATTTTGTGTGAACTTCGGATCTCGCTAAAAATACAAAAAAAATCATCAAAATCAAAACACAAAAAAGGGCGTAAAGGCATCCACTTGTTTGATAATCTCTGCTACCTACTTGCTAGTGTATGTTTTTGCGTTCTGGGAAAACTGTGAGCATGTCTCACGAGTCTTCTGAGGAAAACCACCCTAGTCGTGGTTTGACAGCCGACCCGCGAGTCTATGCTATGGACTCGGGTCCTTCTCATGACCCCCCACATGAGGTGCAGGTTATTGCCGGGGACATGTCCCTACCACAGGATATCTCTTCCTTACTGGGCGTCCTCGCCAACACGGAGCTTACCTCTGAACAGCTCCGGGCCTTCCAGGCCATTCTAAAAGGGAAATCTGTTTCCCCCACGCCCCAGGAGTCAACTCCGGCCATCGCACCTCTCCAAGAGTCCGTGCAGGCCATTCCATCTCCCTCATTGGCGCAAGCCATCCAGTCTCCCTCGCTTCAAGGACAAGCGAGCCAACAACCACCCTCATTCCAGTTCCCATCACAATCTCAAACTCTCGTTGTTCCCCAGACACCGCTTCAGCCGGGGCCAACTGTCGACGGTCCGACAGCTCCCTCTCATTCTGGGTTCCCCCCTCAAGTCTTCGGGTGACAGTTTCTCCCCCAGTGGCAAGTGCCACCTTCACCTCCAGAGGAGCTCGCCCAATCGCTCCTCAATAGGTTCAACCGCATGGACGAGCAGTTTCAAAATCTAAGAAGGATGGTGGACGTGAAAGCCACCCCGGAGGTTGCTTTGCCAATCCTTCCCGTCATTCATCTTCCTCCCTCTGAAATGCCCACGTACCGCAGATACAATGGTACCGGCAACCCCTTCATTCATCTCAAGGATTTCATGTATGAGTCCTCTTACTGGCAAAACGATCAGAGGTCCCTGGCATACCTCTTTCGGAGATCATTGGATGGTCCCGCGCTTGAGTGGTTCTATTCTCTGGAGCCCCGCGAGGCCGAGAATTTTGAAATAGTCCAGAGAAGGTTCTTGCAGAAATATAGGGATAGGGTCGGTCCCTCACTCTCCATTACCGACCTAGTGGCCGAAAAGATGAAACCCGACGAGGATTTTGTCCGATATGCTGATAGATGGAGGTCTCTGGCGGAAAGAATAAGGGATACCCTCTCCGAGCCCGAACAAGTGAAGATGATTGTGTCTAATGCAACCCCACAGTTCAGACACGTCCTGGCCATGAATAAACTTACTACAATGGAGGAACTCTATGAAAGGGCCCGATACATCCAAACCCAGTTAAAAGACTCCCCCATCATGAACATGTTTGAGTCGCCGAAGCCCAAAGTGGTTAGAAAGACAGGCGCTGGTGTCCCGGGCGGAGCCACAGAAGGGGTCGTGACAAATGAGCAAGTCAGTGCGGTCAACAATGCCAACTATGCAGTCAACCCAAGGCCTCCACAAATGCCCCGACTTCCCCTTCAACCAGGTCCTTTCTCTCTTCGTCCTCCACCCCAAAATAATCCACCCCAGGATAATATGCCTCCATTACGCCAACCCCAACAACAACAACCACAACCTCAGCAACAACAACCACCGCTTCAGTACAACCAAGTTCCACCCCCGGGGAACTATGGTCCCCAACAGCAACAAAGGAGGCCGCTCGGTCCCAAGAGAGCCTACTATCCACCATTGCCAGAAACCTTAGCAGATATTTTTAATGCCCTCATGGCATCAAACCAACTCGCCCTACCCAGAGAAAGGCCCGCGTGGCCCCCCAATGTTGATACCTCCAAATACTGCGTCTACCACAGGCAGCCAGGACACACGGTAGATTACTGCTTCCATTTCAAAGATTACATCCATGATATGAATGATGAACATCAAATAGATTGGGATGAGATGAGACGGTACGTCGCGGCTCTCAAGGCTAGGAGACCTCCTCAGAGGCCACAGCAGCAGTTACAACAGCAGCAGCAGCAGCAACCACAACAACAACAACAGCCTCAGCAGGCCCCACAACAACAGCCCGACATGGGAATAATCCAGAATCCATTACCAGAGCACCAACAGCCCAATCATCAGGTTAACCCCATCTCCTCCTTCCCGGAAGTCGGGAGAGAGCAGGTGTGGCACTGGGAAAGTACCTCCATTCTTTCTACCTCCAACCCTATCGTCACGCAACACCCTTACCTTGCCCGGGTAGCACCTCTCTCTCATCAACCCGCGTCAGTATCACCATCACCATTTCCACTACCATTACGCCCTCTCATCCGCACCCCGACCTCCTATCAACCGACACTCTCCACTACGCCTTCACACCCTCTCACCTTCTCTCACTCCCCCACCTTACCATCCACCTCTACCACATTTACCCCTACGCCTTCTAGACCTCTTATCATCCGTCAACCATACATAACCCCGTCTTTCTCCACCACATCACCACTAATGCCTTCAAAACCACTCATCACCCACCATCCACCTCAAAACCATTACCCGTTTCAAACCTTACCCACTTCCACTTTGCCTCCACCTCCACCTTCCAGACCCCTTATCCTTCATAATCCGCGCGATATCCCCTCTACCTCCACCATGCCTCCACCTAACAAATCCCTCATCAGAATCCCTGCTCCCGTCATCACCCCTGCTTCATCAACCATTCCTCCACTACTACCCCTCAAACCCCTGTTAAAACCCACTGCTACCCCCACAGAGGTACAAAAGCCGCAGGCAATGGTGCTCCGGAGTGGAAAGATTTTCCACAGGGTTTTCCCCCGCAACAGTCAGAATCCTGAGCTATCTCAGCCAGAGAAGGATGATGGAGAACAACCAGAAAGAGCTATCCCTGGAACACAGTATGATCTATTGAAACACCTGGATAAGACACCTGCTCGGATCTCCATCCTGGAGCTACTTCAAAGATCCACATCCCACCAGGCAGCCTTAAAGGAATACCTTCAAAGAGTCATGGTTAATGAAGACCTCCCTGTGGAGAAGATTTCGACAGTCCTGACCCCAACAGACACACAACCGGCCATCATGTTTTACAACTACGAGCTCGCTCCCAAGGAAGCTCGGAAATATGCACTGTGCATTTCAATAAAAATTAATGGGGTATCCATAAACCCGTGTCTTGTGGACACGGGTGCATCCATAAATGTGATCTCCATGAGCACTCTTCAGTTGTGTGGGGTCAACGAGGAACAAATAAGACCTTCCTCGATCACGGTCACGGCTTATGACAATAGCAAAAGGTCACCGCAGGGGATGATTATTCTGAAGGCAGAACTAGGCCCCATGTCAATTCCCACGGAATTTCATGTCCTCGACATGGACCCCACATTCAAGGCTATACTGGGTCGCCCTTACATCGAAGCCATGGACGCTGTGCCTTCCACCAACCATCAGTGCATGAAGTTTCCTTACAATGGGAGAATTATTAAAGTGGTCAGTACACCTGTCCTTCACATAGTGGATGCTATCAACACCTCTCTGCCTTCTGTTTGGCCGTCTCATCGGCCCATATTGTCACTGCTGGACGTACGTGATCCCTCTCATGTTCCACTAGCACCAAAGGAGCCGGTCAGGGCAACCACAATATCATGTCTCCCTTTCCACTCCAAAGGTTGGGAGATTATGAGGAACATCGGCTATCAACAGGGAAAAAGTCTGGGCGCACAGTTACAGGGTATGCTCAAGCCGCCAAAAGAAATTAGGCCGAACCGTAGGTTTGGCCTGGGCTTCAAAGGACCGTTCAAGGCAGATTGGAAGCCCCTCACGTGGACTCTATCAAACCACTTCAACAGAGGGCCCGTTGTTCAGATGGGAGATCACCCACGAGAAGCATATGGGGGATCACATGCTGTATATTTGGTTGAAAAATGTCCGAGGATCACCAAAAGAGGCAAGATCAAAGATCCGGAATGCGAGTGGGACAAATGGTTCGACATACGGGACATTTCCGTTGCACTGGAAAGGATGTTCTCGTCTCCGCAGCTTGAAGGACCACCATTGATCTCCGAAATACCAGAGAATATTACCACTCTTGCCAAGGTTCCAAACTATCCTCGTCCTCGCCAGAAGGACTCTGTCATCGACGGATCTTCATCCGTCCTCAACATTGCCGTCGACGGCTCATTAGCCGCCATTCTCTCCATCCACTCGTCTCAGCCTTTGCTGATATCTTCTTCCTGGGCCAGACAATTGTCTGATGATCTTCCCAGGTCCCCTTCTTTGCTTACATACCTGCGCGGGCTTTTCAACCCGCGCCAGGTCTTCAACCATGATCTGCTCTATGAGCCTCACAATCCTCTAGCCATAACCCCTTTTCTCTCTCCTCCAATCTCTTTTCACTGCTTTATCATTAAAAATGAAAACGAAAAAAAAACGTCAATTTTCAAACTCCCCAACAACACATCTTCGTTGAGGAAACCTCCTACATCTCCCACGGGTGCGTACCACCTTGCGGACCACCCGTCCAAGGTCCGATGAGCGACCTTTTCTACCCCTCCTCTGAGGGGTCTTCTCCTGTACATTCTACACCATCCTCTTCATCTTCCTCTTCTTCTGTAAATATTGTCAGTCAATCTAGGAATGATAGGCCAAGGGTAGTACCTAGGAAGAAATCCAAGGGTAGGCAGATCCCTCGTCGATTCCTTCTGGATTTGGCCGCCAGGTGTCAGGCCCTTCTTGTCATCCCCCAATTGTTAGAAAATCCCATCCAGCTATCCGAAATAGAATGCGAGGGCGACTGTGCATCTGATGAAGGGTATGGAGTCTACGAGATCACGGATGAAGAATGCCCCACTGAAGATGAGGGTGAAGAATATGAGGATGCGGCGGGCGCATACGCTAGTGGAATGAGGAGATTCGACCAGCCGTCAACCGCCGTAGAAGAATCCACCAAAGAAGTCAACTTGGGAACTGAGGAAGACCCTAGGATCATCCTCATAAGTGACAACCTACCACCCTCTGAAGAAGAGGCATTAATTGAGGTTCTCAAGGAATATAAGGACACGTTTGCATGGAGCTACGAGGATATGCCAGGTCTGGATTCAACCTTGGTCGAACACCGTTTAACCCTAAAACCAGGGTCCATATCGGTAAAACAATGGTTAAGGCGTTTCCACCCTCAAATGGCTTTGAAAATGAAAGAAGAGGTCGATAAGCTCCACAAAGTCAGGTTCATTAGAGTCGTTCTTTATCCTCAATGGGTGGCGAACATTGTCCCGGTCATGAAGAAAGATGGGAAAGTCAGGATTTGCATCGACTTCCGGGACCTTAACCGCGCGTGTCCAAAGGATGATTTTCCCTTGCCTCACATTGATGTATTGATCGATAACACGGCAGGTTATGAGACCCTCTCATTCATGGATGGATTTTCAGGATACAATCAAATTCGTTTGGCAGAAGAGGATCAGGAGAAGACGTCATTCACTACCCCTTGGGGAACATATTGTTACGTGGTCATGCCGTTCGGATTAAAGAATGCTGGAGCTACTTACCAAAGAGCCATGATGGCCATATTTCATGACATGATGCACATATATCTGGAAGTGTATGTGGATGACTTGTTGGTGAAATCAAGAACCAGGATGGAACATCCAGAAGTTTTGGCTATGGTCTTGCAGTGGTCAAGGGAGTTCCAACTGAAAATGAACCCGAAGAAGTGTGTGTTTGGTGTGTCGTCAGGTAAATTGCTGGGGTTCATTGTGAGCAAAAGAGGGATCGAGATAGATCCCGACAAAGCTAAGGCTATCAGGGATATGCCGCCTCCCAAGAATTTGAGGGAAGTCCGAGGTTTAATCGGGAGGTTACAGTTTATTCGTCGGTTTGTGTCTCAACATTCACAAAGGTGTAGACCTCTCTACGAGTTGACCAAGCCAGGAGTAGAATTCCACTGGAATTCTAAATGTCAGAAAGCTTTTGAAGGGTTGAAGGAATATCTGGCTAGTCCACCCGTTCTCATTCCGCCCAAACCAGAGAAACCTCTGATCCTTTACGTCTCAGTCTTAGATGACTCCGTGGGAGCCGTCCTCGCACAAGCTGATGAAGAAGGCAAGGAACGGGCAACCTATTACTTGTCCAAACTTCTCAATCCCTGTGAGCAGAAGTACACCGGCATGGAGAAAACCTGTGCTGCCCTCGTTTGGGTAGTGCAGAAATTGAAGCACTACTTCTTGGCTCACGAAGTCCACTTGATTGCTCGAATGAATCCTATCAAATTCCTTCTGGAGAAAGCCGTCCTTACGGATAGGCTAGCACGTTGGCAAAGTTTTCTCTCTCAGTTCGACATCACCTACATCCAGCAAAAGGCGATTAAAGGCTATGCCATAGCCGAGCATCTCGCTCACCATCCTCTTCCCAAGTTCGATCCCGTCCAATCAGAGTTTCCAGATGAGGAACTAATGTCCGTCAACCAATCAGATGAGCCAATGTGGACACTATATTTTGATGGAGCTCTGAATTCTCAAGGGAGAGGAATCGGCATCGCCCTCCTGTCACCTGAAGGCCTCACATTCCCATTAGTATACCAGCTCAAATTTCCAGTTACCAACAATATAGCCGAATATGAAGCTCTTCTAGCTGGCCTAGAACTTGCCCATTCTTTTCGTATCACTGAGTTGTAAGTCGTAGGTGATAGTCAACTCATCCTTCGCCAGGTGCTCACTAAGTATCGCACTCACGATCCCAAACTCAAGCCATACCAAGAACTCACTGCTGCCTTTGCCAAACTGTTCACAAAACTGATCTTTGTTCATGTCCCTCGTCATCAGAATATTCTCGCCGATGCCCTCGCCTCGTTGGCATCATCCATAAGGTTCCTTCTAGGAAGTTGGTTTAAGTCCATTTCCATCTACAAACTTCACGCCCCTGCAATCGATGATGC